>JAAMXK010002876.1:0-12799 GCA_019693575.1 Thalassiosira oceanica | reverse complement strand
TTCTGAGTTGCACCGGGCCATGATGTTGACGGAAGAGTCGGAGACCTCTCCGGACTGGGCGAAGACATCGGACGTGGTGACGGGAAGCTCATCTTGTGCGAGCGATGCGCCGAGGAGGGTCGCGAGAGTCAAGATCCTCATCGTCAAGACTTGACAGAATCGAATCGTCTCTTGGTTGTTTGCTGAATAAAACACGAAGGGCGATCGTAAGAATGACTGTGATATGTGCGGTGCATCCTTGCCACGGGAATTTGCGATTTACTTACGGCGGTGGGGTGGTACAGCTGATGGATCTTTGTGAGGCGATCGAGAAACCCTCAGTAGGTGAGTGCTTCTTCTCACAAGCAATGAAGAGAGAGCCATCAGGGGTCATCTGTCCTCTCGCTGCTGTTACAGCTGCTGCTGCTTCCCGAAATCTTCCCATCATAGCAATGGCATGAATCTGAAAGTTTGCACAACATGCAACAGTATGAAACTCTACGCGCGGCTGAAGATTCCTTCAGGTCTTGAAACTGTCCGTGCTTCAAAGTCGTTCTGTGACTGTGCGTGCGATGCGAGCTCGGGCTCGCGAGCCCCCGGGGTTGCTTGTCAGATAAAGGTAGGCCTAAGTACTACTCTTTTTCGATGTTGTGATGACCTGGAGGGGCTCTACCCGTACACAAACGGAGGCCGAGAAATTAGGGATATCTTGGGTTTTTACGATTCCGTCGGCCGTGGAAAGGTACCGCGGTAGAAAAGAGGGCAAAAGGACCGCGGCACCGCGCGGCCAATCGGCGGTAGCGGCAGCAGTTTAGCAGTTTGGTTTTGGCGAAGCTCTCGAGCTTTCTCGACGGACGACCGGACGACGGAGCGGGAGCGGAGAGTCGACATCTTCATCACATTTCGAAACTGCTCTCGCAAATTTGGAACGTGCCTCCACCCTCTACTTATCCACCATGAAGCTTGCAATTGCCGCCCTCGTCACCGCCGCCGTCTCAGCGAAGAAGTCCGTCGAGCTTCCCACCGAGATCACGGCGAACTCAGACCTCGGACGGTCCCTGATGTCGCAGGCCCGCCGCCTCGACGACGGCGAGGAGGAGAACGACTACACCTGGATCGCCAACTACTCGTAAGGGACCGCCTATCGGGACTTTGCACTACGTGTAGCTCGCCTCTTCGTCTCACCGCCCCCTTTCTGCCCTCTCCTCCTTTAGCCTTAAGTTCCAGGGATGCCGCCACTCTGCCTCGCTCAACGCCGACGCCGACGATGACAGCGTCCAAGTTCAGACGTCGAAGCTCGCCCACTTCCGTCTCTGCCCGAGCAACTCATGCAGCTCGTGGCTCGGGGGCGGCTGCTCCAAGGGGTACGGCGACTACGTCGTCGACCTCGCCACGTTCGCCAAGAGCTTCGTCGAGGGACAGCGTAGGAGCGAGGAGTAAGTTCATAATCTGACACCAAATTCCGTTGAGTTTCTTCCGTCTAACACACACTCGTCCCCCCCCTCCAACTCGATTCGCAACCCTACCCGATCTACCACCTCTCGACGCTCGCTTGGTTGCCTGAACGTACCGCAAAACCAATAACTCGTCCAACGCTTCCTCTCAGATACGCCTGCCAGATGTACATGTACGAGAACTGCGACTGTAACGAAAACGACGACAAGGACGACAACTTTGACCGTGAGACATGCGAGTGGGACTGCTTCGCCAACTCCAACTCCATGGGTAGCTGTATTGAGGACGATAGGAACCCGTACAATGACGATGAGCAGGAGGACAGGGAAGAGCGTTTCGAGGCGCAGGAGTACGCCGAGTGCAAGGAGTGGGAGGTCCCCGAGGAGGAAGAGGAAGAGGACAACGCCGAGCGACGCCGCCGCAAGCTCGAGCAGGACGAAGAGGGTGAGTAACGGTCTTTCCTCTCGCATGGAGAGATTTCACCAGCTGCGTTGCGTCGATGTCGTCGAGCCCCTGTCTGTGCCAGCTAACTCGAACTCGCTCCCCTCTCATCTACTCTTCTGTACTTTACTCGCAGAAGAGGAGGTCCAGTACTTCATCGGCCCGTACTGCTCGGCCGACGGCAACTCCGTCCACCTCGGACTCTTCACCGACGAGTACTGCACGAACTTCGCCGATAACAACAGCGGCAAGACGACCTACAAGGCTCTCGCCGGCGATGACCTCCCCTACTCGTCCAGCTCCCTCGTCAACAGCGGGTGCGTGAGCTGCGTAGAGCAGGAGGACCCAAACAACTCCCGCGACGATGAGGATGACCAGGAGGAGGAGGAGGAGATCCGCATCGCCGACACGTGTCAGCAAACTTACGAGAGCGCCGGGAAGTGCGAGACGCTCGTTCAGGGAATGTCCGGCGAGCCCAACGAGAGCGGGTGCTCGTTCATCAACGGGATCCAGTACACTCGTCCGGACGGCATCGTGAACGCCAAGAGCTCTGGCTGGGCCACGTTCTTCATCTGCCTGTTCGCGGGTGCCTTCATCGGGCTCGCCGGTGTGGTCTACAAGCTTCACAAACAGGTCGTCGCTGCGCGCAGAACACCCCTGCTCGAGAAGGAGGACAGCCAGGAGGACCAGCCGGTCATGGCCTAAAGAGAACGTGGAACGCGGAGCCCCCTCTTGTTGAGACATCTCCCGGGTCATCTTTCTGGATTAGAGGCAAGCTATGTACCCGTTGCATGAAGATAAATATCTATATGTTATTCGTAGAGCCATATGGTGAAATAGAAAGAATCAACTGAATCTAGCTAGCTAATAAGGGTTATTGTATCGAGGTATGGTCCTCTGCAGGCAGGGGCTGAAAGACTTCCATTCCAAAATAACAGAAAGTGATAGTATAACTATATCCTAAACTTATAGAATGGCTTGAGGGTAATGACGCCCCAAGTCATGTGTTTTTTGCGGCTTGATTCTGTCACGACGACCGAATGCCGCGTCTTGGTTGCTTCCTCCTCGATTGATTCGATCGCGTCCATTTCTCTCTCTCTTCTAACCTCTACTCTCTTCCTTTATCACTCGGATCGACACCCACTAGTCCACAGGGCACCACTATAAATCGTATTCCCCCGACTTGGTCTACTTGCCCAGGCTCTCGTTCAGCTTCTCCGCAATCGTGAGCTGGGTCTTAGTAATATTAGAAAGGTAGGTGACCATGAGAAGGTCCTGTAGACTGTCGTTGAACATCTTGTCGAACGCCTCCGGTCGGATGCGCGGGATCGAACTCAGGCACTCCGAGATGTCCATCCCGAGTGCGTCGTCGGCGGGGACCGACCCGTCGACGACCTTGTCGACGTACTCGGAGCAAGTCTCGAGCATGGCTAGCAACTTCTCCATCGAGACCCTGAGCGCCTCCCCCTCGTCCTGCGTCGGGTCCGCCCCGTCGGGCGAGTCCGTCGCGCCGATCATCCTGTCGACGCAGATCCGCTCCGCTTCGGAGGATCGGACGCTGAGCCGTATCTCGTGGAACATATTCGCGAGCGGCTCGCCCTTGATCACGACGGGCGTGGACTTGTACGCCCGCAGGGCGATGGCGTCCGCCTTCAGGGCCGTGTCGACGACCAGGTGGATCGGATCGTCGTCGCACTCTCCCGCGTAGAACTCGTGTATGAGGGAGGACGTGTCGGCGATGCAGTGTGACTCGCCCGTGGCCTCGTCGGGGAGGGCCGTGGCGTACCATCCCACGACGGTCTCGCGAGGATTGGCGCGAAGGTGGAGGGAGAGCATCTGCCGGTTGAAATCCTTGCCGATGGCCACCTCGTCGCCTCGCTCGGCGTGCGGCACCGCAAATGAGTTTGTTATCTCGACCTGTCGTAAAGTTTGCGTATTGTACGCAAAGATTGGGTGAGTTAGGAGTTAGTGACCTCATTAGAGTACGAAAGTTCCTGATAGCTGCAATGACACTTTAACACTTGATCCTCTCATCCCCGAGCGCGCTCCCGAATGGAAACACACACACGCTCGGCCAATTTGATCGTGAACGATACTTTGGAAACACCCTATTCTTGCAGTTCTTGGCTATCGGAGTTTGTGGCACGGGCTCACAATGGTACCGTTCACACGCCTCCCCTCTCCGACCCAGGGACACTCACCGTGTCACCATTCCGCTTTCCCAGGAGAGTCCCGATGACCCTCCCGGCGCCCTCCTGCCTCCTCGTGTGGTGGTCCAGCACGCTCAGGAGCACGAGGGGGTGCACGTTCACCTGGCAGGCGGGGACCGACTCGGACGAGGCCGACGCGGCCGCCACGGCGGCCAGCGACCGGGCGGGCTTGGTCAGTATGAGGGCCGGGGAGCTCCCGTACGTCGTGGGGGCTACCATGGCCATTTGTTCCGTCAACAGTGGACAACAGAGAGGAGCAGGAGTCGGCAAGTCTTCCACAACCCAGTCTCCAGTGTGCGGTCCACACTGCCACACGCAGGCGGAGGCGGAATGGAAGGGAGGGGAATGAGTGGTGGCTGTGGTTTTGATTTTAGTCGCGGGAGAAGGGCCCCCAAGACCCGAAAGAAGGGCGGCCCGATGTCTACTCTAGACTGCCGTAGACAAAGTAGATCCGAGAAATTTACCGCTCTATTGACGGTGACCGGATCAATCGGCCGTCGTTTCTGACTGAACAACGCTATCCTGTCGTCTCTCTGTCTTCCAAACCCCGAGCCCGAGCATTTTTGGCCGTACAAGATAAAGACAATTTCAAAGCAAGGCCTGATCTATCCGAGACGAAGTTGCCGCTTCTGCTCACTTTGACGGTGACGGATCAAATCAATCGGCCGTCGTTTCTGACTGAACAACTATCCTGTCGTCTGCCTCGCTCTGTCTTCCAGACCCCCAAGCCGGATCCTCAGCAGTGACACGACGATCATGTCGGAGGAGAAGACGACCTACATAGTCGCCGGAGACATCGGCGGCACCAACAGCCGGTTCGCCCTCCACACCCCCGGCGCGTCCGAGCCGCTTCTGGTGCACGTGTACTCCAACGAGGAGGCGCTGGGGGGCAAAGGGAGCGACGACGGAGGGCAGGATGATCCGAAGTCGTACCACCACGCCACGCTCAGGCCCTTCTTCGAGAAGGCCCTCGCCGAGGTCGAGGCGTTCGCGCACATGGACGACGAGGCGTTCGTGGAGCGGGTGCAGATCGTGGCGTGCCTGGCCACCGCGGGGCCTGGTGAGTGTTTTGGATTATCGAAAACGAGCCCGAAGCCGGGAAGGAGTGTCACATTTGGACCCTCGTTTAGATTTAGAAAGTTCGGATCCTTGACTCAATCCCCTACCTTGCTTTGAAATCCAATGAACCCTAAAAACAAAGTTGACTCGATCAAGAACAAGGTTTTCATGACGAACTTGGGCGAACGTGGTCAGGTGATAGACGGCGCCGAGATAGAGAGGAGTCAGGACGGTCTGCTCAAGGCCGTCGTTCGATGCAAGCTGGTGAGAGGTTGTCCTCGCTCTCGTTTCAAACGCTGATCGAAACCCACCATGCTAATGATGCCAATCCGTTGTTCCGCATAAAGGTGAACGACTTCGTCGGCCAGGGATACGGCGCACTAGACCTCGATCTCGACTCCGAGGTCGTCGAGCTCATGCCCGGGTCGATCTCGAAGATGAACGACCTCGGACCGAAGGTATGCGTGGGCGCCGGCACGGGCCTCGGGGAATGCTACCTCACACGGTCCAGCCTCGCTCCCGGCTTGGGGTACGAGTGCTACCCCTCCGAGGGCGGACATGTCGACTTCGTCCCCCGGGACGATCTCGGAGTGGAGCTGTGGAAGCACCTCAGGGAGAAGTTCGACGGGGCGAATAGGGTGTCGGTGGAGCGGGTCGTCTCCGGCCGGGGACTGGCGAACGTGTACGAGTTCCTGGCGGGACGTTTCCCGGAAAGGGTGGACAAGGAGATACACGACGAGTTCCTTGGGGCGGGTGACCAGCAGGGACGTGTCGTGGGCGTGAACGCCTCGAAGGGGGGGAGTCTTACAGAACTCGCGGCAAGGATCATGATCGCATCATACGGGAGCGAGGTTGGCAATGCAGGTGAGGGGAAGAGAAGTCCAAGAAAGTTTAGTTTTAGCATGGGACAAACCCTGAACTAACATGGTACCAGCGCTCAAATGGATCCCGACGGGCGGACTTTACGTCACGGGAGGACTGACTCCGAAGAACATAGAAATGATAAAGGGACCAGACAGCCCGTTCATGAAGGCGTACCTTGACAAAGGACGACTTAGGCCGCTCCTTGACACAGGTGAGAGGAGGGGGACGTTTTTGTTTGAAAGAGCCGTTTCTTCAACTCAAATTACCTCTCTTCCGTTTCTCGCTAAATTTCAAAGTCCCCCTGTTCGCAGTCATGACCGAGGACATCGGGCTCAGGGGTGCGCGAGTCTGCGCAGAGAGGGAGTATAATGCTATGTGAATGTGAATGTGAATGCATAAAGTGTTCGTTAATATAGGAACATTTTGATTGATACTATGTTTATAACAATCCCTGATTCGGGCGGGCCATTGACCATTCTTCGGCGTGTGCTAGTCACATGTCTCCCAGACTCTTCTCAGTGTGCCCAGGTTCACATCAATGCGCTTCGAGAGACACCAGGGCCTTCTCCCAGAACTCATCCACGCTGTGGACGCAAAAGTAGGGATCCTCGATCTCAAAAAAGTATGTGCAGACGTAGGGCTCCTTCACCGACTTAATCCTGCTAAACTTGGAGCAACAGCCAGTGGCATGGACCTTTACAAGAATTGCTTTTAGAAATGTTGGGTGTTCACAATTTGACTTGCGCACTTACACTACGTTTGGACCCATGACAATGGATAGAGTCACCGCCCGTCCAATTGATGGTGAATGTGCCGGCGTACATGTCTTCGACGTTGAGGTTCGAAAAGGTGCCAAGGTTTACAGCCTTGCCATGCCAAAGCTGCGTTGCCTTGCCGCCGGGGCCGATGCATGCTTTATATTCGTGACCGTCGCTGGCTTTATAAGAACCAACGCATTTCGGAGCTGACTTCGGAGCGTACTTCGGAGCGGACTTCGGAGCGAACTTCGGAACGGACTGTTCAGGGAATAAGTTAGTCAAGTGTCTCTTTGTTCAGGTCCCCTCCTTGCTGAAAAATGCAACGATGAGGGGGTAAGCTACGAACTTGGAAGCAAACAGACGCGAAGCTGACAGGGAGGCAACTCACAGTATCATTTCCACGGAGCGTATGCACTCAAGTGGTCGTGGCTGAAGCGAAGCGGTCATCATGATGGTGAACTTCATGCTCAATGCCATGGTGCTGCGATTGATGGGTTATAGGTATTCTTCAATCAATCCTTGTGTGCAGAACACCAATGCAGAGCGCATCAAAAAGCGAGCCAAGGTTGTCATTTGTTGTCGGGTTGTCTCGCTCACTTAGACCAGAAGAAGTTTCGCGAAGGCAGATCGCGAAGCCCGAGACCAATACAGACGTTTCTTCACGTACCTCAATGAGGAGGCTGGCTTCAGGCGCCTGCTCCTCGACGAACTGTCGTCCCCAAAAAATGATGATTGGTTTGAAAATTCAAGTAACTTAGATGTTTGGGATTGAGAGTGTCATCAAGAATCTAATATGAGAACATAATAAGTTCTTACCGAGTTCCCGCGGAGCGATGCCGATGCTGCCTCCACTCGGGACTCCAGGGCAAAAGCCAAGACCGTTAGCGTAGCCAACGCGAGAAACTTCATTGTTGTTTGTTTGAAGCGAGTAGCTCTAGGATGTGTCTTGAGGGTTCTCAAAGTTCTCATCACATTGTCGCTGGGTTTGAAGTACCTTTTACCGTATGCATGGCCGAATCTCTCCAAGTTGAACTGAGGGGCTGCCTGCTCTTATTGCGACCCGCTCTTGCATTGCGACCATTAGGCGAGAGATGTCACACATTGAGGGGGTTCTTGTTTGTCCCCGGCCAATACTTTCCCAGACTCCACGGATCTTTCTCACAGGCAAGAGAGACGGAGAAGGAGGCCCCACGAGCTACACAAACGACCCCAAACAAGGGAGACCAAAAGCAAGAAGACCTTGCCGTCTAAAATTTAATGTGATTATTTAGTTTATGGGTTAATCAATGAAATAATGAGTTGTAGGAGCTCCTACGAAAGACAAAGAGGCTTGGTAAAATTGGCGACTCACAACTCTAAATAAGATGTAATTGATAAATTGGCGAGACGTGAATTGTAATGAGGAGATGGAATTGATGCCCATGACCAGTTCCAGAGCCAGGTCATTTGAGGCGCGCGGGGCTCAGTCAAAGTTGGCCCGAACCAGTTACGCATCCATTTCTTTGCAAATATCCGCCCGCCGATCTCGCGCGGCAAAATGGCGAACTTGCACGAGCGAGCTCTGTTCGCCGTTGTTCCGATCGCCGTGAGATTCCTTGTACCAAATGTGCAAATGCTGCGGAACTGGTTTGATTGGTGCTGTCTCTCAAAGTATGAAAAAGTACCGTAGTTGTACCAAACAAAGCGGCTCTTTGCGCTATTTGGTGCGCTGATTGTGCGTTTTTTGCACATAACATGTTGTATCATATGTACAGCCGGCAAGCAGTCGAAGGGCAGCATGGTCAGCCCACTGTCGCAGACCGCTCCTCCTCAAGCAAGAGGTCTCCCCTTTTATTGACACCAGGACCTATTCCCTCGCCTCCTCAGCGAGGTCTGCGCCGCTTGTCGTGTCCAAACGGTCAATTAAAAGAAGATAAAGTAGATTAACATAGAGGTCGGCCCGGCCCGCCGTTGGCGGCGTCGGGCAACGGCTTCTGCTTGCCCAAATCGGGTGCGGCGAGGCTACTATTATACGGAAGCCTGCTTAGATGCAATATCAACGACCTCTTCTACTCTGTCCAGCCGAGGAGGCCGCCCTATCTCTAATTCAGAGGCTTCAATAGCGACGACGCACATCATGCGAGCAAAAGATTCAAGATATCGCAGCGCCGTCGGCGGCAACAGCGGGCACAGCGCCCCCCTCTGGGGTATAGAGGAACATGTCGAAAAGATACAGGCACTCCACGGCAACAGCGGCAGCGTAGATGCCGACGCCGTTGTCCACATCTTTCCCGGATTGGGCTACGCCTGGCTACGCGTAGTCGACTAGCAAAGCCGCGCCGTGCCGTGTTGCTTTTTGCACGGGCGTCCAGGGGCGTCGTTGATTTTTGCACTGTGCAAAACCCAACAGCCAAAAAAAGTATGGTACGAAGCGCGGAGCAACTTTGACTGGGGAAAATGACCTGGTGCAGGAACGGTCCCATTGCATCTAATGTTACCAAGCCTCAGTCCCACGAACTTGCCCAAAAGTTTGTAGGATGTCCTACAAACGCTCATTGGGTAGCTAGTTAGAGAAACCACATAGTGTGTGTTTCTACAGGGGTACTCCGAGAACTCCAACAATGATCTTCCAGTGCCAGTACGAGTAATTACTTTGAAGTGAATTTTGTAAGTTTGTAAGGTTCTTTTGGCCGTCGTAATTCGGCCAATAATAGGAGTTCCGATTCCGGACAAAGATTGCATCAATACCTTTTGATGATCTCAGATCCAGAACCATATTGCGATCGGGCTCTGATAAATGCATCTATTATTTGACGCCGCTGAGGAAAATGTGTCGATTGACTTCAAAGTCATACACTAGTTAAAGTACGTATTTATAGGTAGGAACATGTAAGGTTTGATGTGACGTCGGCCCGCGCGGCGTGACGGCTCGACTACGTGAGTGCGTGCAGCGAAACCTTACACTTTTATTCGCTTCAATCATTGTGAATTGACTTCAAAGTAATTAAGATCTCGTACATATTGCACTGTGCTAGTTGTTTGTTCGGCCTTCCGCCCCAGGAGCGGCGCCCTCCATTCAGTGTATTTGGTTGTCGAGGTTAAGAGAGAGTGGCATTAGAGTTGCTTGGCGAATTGGTTAAGTCTGATGGTCATGAGGAAGTAGGGCAGAGTAGGCTTGTAAGTAGTTCTATGAAGTATTGAGAGTGGACACCTTTTGCAAGAGGGGCCGACGGGGGGAGGCGAGGACGTTGTTTGACCTTTGTCGGCCGTCTGCCCGTTTCCTCTGGCGGAATCGAGGCTAGGCTGGTTGAATCACGGTAACTTGAACTTTGGTATTATTATTTAGAATGGGATTCTGACAACACAACTCCTCGCAAGTGATTCAAAACACTCTTGATTACCAAATCCGGGACGCCAGGCATACTCCAGTGAGTGCAGTCCACATTCACGTTATCGAGTCTCTTTCCAACGTGATAATTACCCATGTGTTCAAGGTTAAGGTCTTGCCCAACCATTGGAACCTTGCCGTAAAAGAGCTCCCTCTCCTCCAGAAAGGGTGGGGACTTCTCTGGATCAATCGATTCCTTACATCCATCATATTTGAGTGGATTTGCGAATCCACGTGAGTACTCTCCATTTTCAGTGTGAAAGTGTTGTGGCATTGTTGACAGAACGGTTATGTGGGGCCAACCTGGATCTTGACCAAGGCTTCTGGCCTCTTCCATGCAAGCGAACAACTGTTTCATATTGGATATGTTCTCATCTCGTGGTTTGTGGACAGTTCCGTGAATGACAACGAAGTCATTGGGGGATAGTGCTCTGGCTTCTCCACCCATGCTGTATGCATCATTTCGACCGATGTAGATCCCCCTGTCGCCAGTTTCAATATTTGACCCGTATCTAAACGGCTCTCTTCTGCGACAAGATTCGATCCACTGAAACTCTTCTGAGAGTGGCAGCGAGCCGCCACCCCCGTTATATCTAAGCATCTGTCCAATGAATTTGGAGTAAAAAACGTCTGTCCCTATTCCTCTTGACGTTCTGAAGTAGAAGGGGTGCATTCGGTGATCAGGGTTGGGGTCATCTCGGTTATCTCTGTCGCTTTCTTCTCGAAGGCCAGCAGTTTGTACGAGGCAAACAAGGGAGCCAAACACTTGATTCATCCTACGGGAGCACATTGATGTCAGCATAAAGCGCTGCAACAAAGCAATACCGCACTCTGCAACTTACACAGAGTCACCCACAAACAATAACTTCCTGCCATCCAGAATTCCGGATGTGAACGCATTCGAGACAGTTTCTAGCACCTCAGCTTCGCGAGCAAGCATATGCGCCCATGTGTGATCTTCCCTGAAATAGATAGTACTAAACTTCTCGCTGTCCGTATTCAATTTTGTTCAATTGGGTTGCGAAAGCTTACTAACGCAACGACATTCAAAAAACAAACGTACCCCAGCACGGGGCATTCCTTGAACGTATACAGCATACCACTGGACCCGCTCAGTTTGTGCTCCGCAGTTTTGGGGTCGAGTATTGTGCGACCCGTAAATGCTACATGGTTTTTCTCCGGCCAAAGGAAGTGAATGGCGGACGACACCAAGAAAAGCAATGAGACAGTCCATGCCCACCTCCTTCCATGTGGCCGTCTTTTATCAACTTCCATGATCATTACGATACCGTCAGTGGAGCGTGGGATCCAGGAGGTGAAAACACGCTCTTCGTTTGAGTGTGCTGTTTCCTTCCTCTTCGGTGCAGAGCTAGAACCAATTCAAGTCGTCATTGTTCGAATTTGGCCTGGCCTGAAGTTGACCTGCTCATATTTCCAGCCGCCAGGGTCACCGGGGTCAGAGGGTACGATTAAATCGTGCAGCATTGCGCGCCCTCAGCTTACCTTCTCTCATCATCGTTCTCGATTGATCATTCTGACGTAACTCGTGCAGCGTTGCGCACCGGCAGCTTACCTTCTCATTGTTCTTGGTCCCGGCCGTTGGCGGGCCCATCCCATGCCATCCCATCCCATCCCCGTGCCCGGCCCCGTCGTTAGTCTGTCCGCCGTCGCCGCCGTATTGTAGCCGTGGTCCCGCATCGCATGCGTAGAAGTAGTAGGGCACAGCGCCTTACCGCGCCGCTTATACCGAGAGAAATTAACCTTGCGATCATTGTCATTGCCCAACCGCAACCGCCGGCGTTCCGACGAGACCGACCCCAGCCGGACCGCCACCCAAGTCCAACTTCTCAGACCGTCCTTTCGTCAACAGCTGCCGCGCCAGAAGCTGGAGCTGGCTGGAGTTCGTTCGAAAACCAGCCGACCAGCCGAACGAGCTCAAAAAGGAACCCGAGACCCGAAACGATGACCCGATCGTGGCCATGGAATACAGCGTCGCTTGTCGGTGCTTGCATACTATCGATTGCTGCCATTTGGTACAACTTCAGGTGGCACAGCCGAGTCTTCTCATTTCGCAGTCACTTCATTGACCAAAGAGAATATGGATCTCACGAAACGGCGCTGGCGTTGCCACCGCAAGTTCGTCGACGCCTTGGACTCATTCTAGATCCAAAGACGGTAGCAGAGAACAGGAATGACGGTCAGCTGCAAACCAAGTCCACGGAGGTGGTCGTCTCTCGATTTGACGAGGACATCTCCTGGCTTAACGTGCTGGACTTTGCTAAGATGGATGTGACAGTGTACAACAAAGGCCCGTCAGTTGACGTTCTTGGAGACGGAGTGGAGGTAATTCAACTCGAAAATGTCGCCCACGGGCGAGAGACGCACACATATCTATACCACATTTTGCGGTGAGTAGTTTTCAAGCTCCCAGGCCCCTTTTGAAAGGCGCTACAATGATCTTCCTGAATGGACAGTATTCACTCAAGGGAGTCCTCAGGTCCACAACCCGAGAATCGAGACACTTCTGAACGATTTGGTCCAACTCCATTCGGAAACTGGCTTTCAATGTCTTACCTGCGGATATAAGAGGGCTCGGATTGGTACTCCCTACAATTGTGATGACACAGGCCGGCCGGTTGACTATGAAATCAACACAGCAACTTATC
>JAAMXK010002851.1:0-13006 GCA_019693575.1 Thalassiosira oceanica | reverse complement strand
CGGCGCACCATCGTTACGGGAGTCGGTGTACGCCGGGAGGTCGATCGAGGTCGATCGAGGTCCAGGATGACGGCGAGCAGCATCACTTTCAACATCGGTGGCGTAGATTTCGTCCTTCGGGCGTCTACCGAGAATGCGGCTCTTGAAATCGAGAAGCTGCATCCCGGGGGAGCAACGATACACCTTCACAACTTTAGCGGAATTCTGCAAGTTCGAAACGACGAAGTCGGCTCCCGAAACAATAAAATCCCAGGCGAATGGCAGAAGGTCATCACATCGCCGAGGTACCGCAAACGCTTGGCGAGCAGGGACTTGGACGCCGCAGAGTCGGAGCTTCCGCATCGTTCGGTGAAGCAGAGTAGATACACTTGGATATCTTCACGGGAGGATGGCGTGGAAATGGGCACAGAGGCCGTCGCCAACAAGGAGGAAACACCGAAAGAGAACGACTATGACGGAATGGTCATCAATCCAAGAGACAAGTCAGTGCGGTTCTCTGCGACAGACCATCACATCAACCGAAACGATGAAGTGGACGACACATCCACTTCCGACCCAGTAGTTGAGCCACACCAAGATGAGGGTGCTGGTGACGTTGATCGGCATGATCTACATTTGGCACCACCCGCAAAAGCTCAAACCTCTCCATTAAAAATCACATCGACTGCAGTAAAAGCCTCCCTCAAAATGATAAAGCAAATCGGACGTGCCGGGATTGATGCGTATGAGTCGCTGCCAGATTTTACTACATCGTCCCTGAAAGTTTCTCAGCAGAGTAGCAGTCTGGTCAATCAGACTCAACGGCCAGACGACGATGTAGAGTCTGCAAAAATCAAAGTCTACGTTGGCACTCAAATTCACCACGCTTGCGCTTCGGACGATATTACTTACCTCCAATATTTACTCGAGAACCAGTCTGTACTACCGGACTTGGCAAAAGAGGACAGCGACGGTCAGCTGCCCATAAACGTCTTTTGCAACAACGAGGACCTGATCGACTCAGACCCGGCAGGATGCGAAACCGTTGCACTGACATTAGTGGACTTGATGAATCCATCGCAAGCATTGCTGGCGGTGAACTGCAACGGCCTGTCGCCCTTCGTTGACATCCTTGGAAGGTGGACAGAGAAAATTCACCTAGCCGCAGGGCATGGTAGTGAAAAGCAAGGGGCTTCATCGGAGTCGACTTCGCTGAAACGAAGACCGGCGTACTTTCCATTGTTTGGAGGTCAAACGAAGAAGAACGACAGGCGGGCTTTCTCATCATTCATACAGGACAGGGAGAGGTTGATGTATCTACCATCATCTGTTGAAATACCCGAGCACGCGAGATGGGCGGTGAAGATGCTGTCAATCCTGATCGATCGATACCCTGAGCAGGCCCGCGAATTGATCTTAACCAATGTAGCGAACGTGCCTCTATTGATGAAGAGTGTACTCCTCATTCAAGATCCAGACCAATTATCTGAGTTGTTCGACAGCACTCTTGTCAAGCACATTACAATGGACAAACGCACCGTAAATGTCTGGTTATGTTCCATGTTTGTGTGTGGCGACGCGGAAATCAAGATGAGAGCTGTCGCGTTTATAAAACAGCTGTCAAATATGACATTGAAAGATCTCGCGGGCTCGAGCCATTCGCCAGATCGATTTTCCGAAGACGAAAAGACGCGGTTTTTAACTCTACAGAGTGACGCGTTCAATCAGGTGTACTACATCCAAGGGATCATCCCTGCCATTCTAGAGCTTGGGGAGGATATTCTTGAGCGTCTTGCTACGACCAGACTTGCAGTATACTTGACAGGTAAGTGCAGTGTTTGGGGCAGATTTTAGGACAGCTGTTTCTAACCTACAACGGAAATTCAACAAAAAGACCGGACCATCAGGAAGCAGAATGTCTTTTTCGTTCTGATTTGCGATTTTTTCTACGCGCTATTTCTGCTGACAGGTTACCGCATTAATTTGGAACTGGTGTTGTACCACCAGAACACCCTCCCGAACGACGAGGACCCGTTTGTGTTTTACAGAGACAGTTACGTGTCGACGGCTACTGGCGCAATTGCTGTCTACTTTTTGTTCAAGGCGAGTTGCGCCTGTGCTGTCTTTTGTTTTTTTTTCGTCTTCGTACAACACGGCTCACCGGAGCTCATTTAGGAAGGGGTGACATTACTCAGTCTTTATTTGACGAGTCGGAAGCTTGCAAAGCGGCATTGCATGTCGATCTCCAATATGATCAACGTCGCAGCTGTTGCGATGCTGCTCAGCTATGGCGACCTATATGACGAGTATATCGGTGATGCAGAAAGCGATCAAGATTACACCGGTTTTGCCGCTAGCTTGACGATCATACTTCTCTGGCTGAAACTGATGGGGCATTTCAAGGTGAGATACAATACACTGTGAGATGCATTGCACTTGAGCAGTTACCCAACCTGAACTCAACTCACGAACTTATCACACTTGACGTTAAAAGGTACTCAACGCCCCCTTTAGCCTTTTTCTTTACACGGTCAACGAAGTAACCAAAGCAGCTACATGGTTCTTGGCTTTTATGGGGGCTGTGCTTGTAATGTTTGCAGATGCTGCCAGAACTACTGCGGTTGCCACTGGCGAATGCGTCAATCAGAATTCTATATCTGGCCAGGATACAACAGCCTATAATTTCTGTTCCGGTGCGTCTCCATCGTTTCACTCGGTGACAACATTTACTGTTCATGCAGACTGTTCTCTCATCCTCATCCCCACCCCAAGACTCATTATTTCGAGTGCCGGCTGTAATGTTTGCGGTACTAGCAGGTACGCAAAAGCCTCCAACGCAGCTGATCTTCTTCTTTGCTCACACAGGCCTGTCTGTCTCTCTGCTATAAAAATGACAGGCGATGTATCTCTGGTAAGAATGTTCCTGAGCATGTGGTGCCACTATTCTCGAGTAGACAAGGCTCCTCACTTTCGCTACCTTTCCAAGGAGTACTTCGAGTCTTCGCAAGGTAGGTGTGGAAACCCTGGATGTTGTAGCCCTCCAAGGATTGAAGCTCTGACCTATTTCTTTCTAGTGATGGTGCTTGTGTTCGTTTTCTTCGCCTTCTTCTCCATCATTATCTTGACAAACGTGCTCAGTGAGTTTCTATTCTTCGATGTGTAAGCCTTGCCCTTCATCTAACCTCAATTTTAGTCGCCATTGTAATTGACTCATATGAAAGATCGAAAATACGTTCCATGGAGATTTTCGGCCGGAACCGCATTGAGTACGCTGCCCAGTTGGTTGCGAGGTGGGTACGATTCCGACAACTTTCCTGCTGTGGCGGCTGACGATTTTCTCTTCCGGCCTTTGCAACAGGAAACAGTTCTTGAATCCTAAGGAAAAGGTGTGGCGTTTTTGACGTTCTCAACCAACCATCACTTGACATCTCACCCCCTCTGAACTGCACGTCTACAGAGTGACTTCCACGTACGATCATACGTACCACACAACGTTCGGCGGTTTCTTCGTTTTACGTATATGATCGTCTCGACAGTGACCTTCCTGTTGGCTGAGTACGGATATTTTGGACTCTTCTCTTATCTGTCAATCGATCAGTCGTACAACGCTGGGGTCATTCGATCGCTAGTGATAGTTTACGTTGCGATTGGTTCATTGTTCAACGTTTACATACTGATGGTTGTTGTGGTTGCTTGGCATGCAAAACGCAATGAGAAGATGAGGGCTGACGAATCCAAGACAGCACTGACAATTGGTTTCCTAGATCGAGGGGTAAAGGTCTTCCATCGAGTATTGGGTGTCAATGCTGACAGAACGCTTCTTGCTGCTAATGACGAGAAACAGGCCGAGCTCGATGTATAGCCAGATGAAAATCATAGATACCTTAATATACCTTCTCTTTGACCATCTCCGCCTTAAGTCTCCTCACAAACAAGGCGCAGCCGAGACTGAACAAAAAGCCCACACTAGCGGTCCATATTCCAGGATCTTTACCTGCATCATTGTAGAGACGGCATCCAACCGAACTGCTCCAATATGGCTCCGTGTACATTGCACTGTGCTGTTCGTTCTCATCAACACTGAACATTCCAACAATATCGTTGGCGGTTGCCGAAAGCGCCTCATCTAGCGCCAAGTGATAGTGAGACCTTGAGCCACAGACGCATTGGCCAGATGCGCACGTCGCAGACAAAGATGTAGCCGAGCAATACGAAACTGAAGCACAATCATTGACTGATGAACAGCTTGCCAAGGTAGGAGAAGTGCCATCTTCACTTGCTGTGACAGCCCCTTGACCGAGGTAATTATTGAGTAGCCCAAAAATAGACATCTCAAGCAAGGATGGTCTGACGAGAACTGCATCTGAGGCATCGTCTCCGTAGTTCTTCACAACTTCACCATCTGGGTCTTCTTCGCCCTCTAGCATTGATCCGTAATATCTACCGCTTGTTTTAACGAACGCCTGGCCCGATTCTGAGTAGTAAATGCTCGTATAGTAGCTTGGTGGAGTCTCAAGCGGCAAACCAAGGCCAAGGTTTGTTCCTGTCCGAACACCGTCGTTATTTGCCTCTACTGAGCCTGCGTTGACGAAGGTTTCGCAGTTGCCGTCCACGAAAAGGCAGTCGTAAAGGCTCGAAAACGCTTCTGACGAGGAAGACACGGCGTCGGGCAGTGCCTCCAATGCATAAGCTGACGCCGTCTCAGCATCTATCTCATTGTCGCCGTTCTGATAAGCGCCTGCAATGGCCGACCGCGCGACGAGCGTAGCAGCAGAGGCGATGGCATCTTTGTCGATGGTTTGACCTTTGGACGCCGAGTCGAGGTGCGAGTGGTAGCGCGAGTCAGCCATGAAGGCATCGTCAAAACCGGTGAGGACCACGCCGCCAGTGCTGGACGACGAAAGCTGGACGAGAGACGACAAGGGCGTTGGCGGGATTGGCGTGGTGCCGTCGTCTTGGTTCCCAACAGAAGCCGCCTGGGCAGAATAATCGCCGTCGGCTGACAATTCAATCAATACCTCAGATAGAAAGCCCGCTAGCCCGGCGCCTCCATCGGTCGACTCGCCACTGTGCACATACATGTTCTTACTATTGCCAAGATTTGCGACTTGGTCAACAGCAATCATCCCTTGCACGGCCCCGAGATTCTGAAATGTAAGGTCCGCTCGGAGCGGGTGCAAACACGCCCGCGCGATGCCTTCGTCCTTGCGTTTGTAAACGGACGGGACACCCTCGTTGCCAGCTGTGCAAGTAAAGCCCTTCATCACATCGACGAGCAATCGTCGAGACCCGATGAAGCCTGACTCACGGGATTTAGGCCAAACTTGATACTGATAGACCTGTGCACTTCATGTTTGACTTACCGAAGGATTCTCCCTGGAAGAAGCCAAATGTGATCCGACTGTTTAGACCGTCAAGTGTCTCGTCTTTGACTGACCCGATGAGCTTGGCAGCCATGAGCAACGTGAGAATATTCGACGCGGCATTGCTTGCACCAGGCGAGACGGTGTGAAACATGGACGTCGAGTCTATGGACGTGGCGACAAGGATGGTCGGTTTGTCGTCACCTTCCTGGTACCCTGCGCTCAACGGGGTGCCCGCCGTGGCCCAGACGCTATTCCCGCCAAGAGGAGCGCATTTGGGGCTCGATTTCCCGTCGGTGTCTTTCCACTCCAAACACTTTTGCGAGTTGTACACTTCGTTTCCGTCCTCCGTGGTCTCGCCGCCGGGTCCCATGTAGAAGTTGAACTCTGAGACTATCGACGGATAGACGGCCGCGTTGAGACCCTGGGCCGCGCTCTCGCCAGTCGAGACCGCGATCGAGTTGGACTGGTCAGTGGCAACCCCCCGCAGATAGCTGGACGTGTCGGTGTCAGTGACCAGGACGGTCGGCAAGCCGTACATGTTTGCCATCGCCAGTCCGTCCCCGTAAACATTCCATGCGTACGAAGATCCGATCGTCAACGAGGACATGGGTGTGCCATAACCTGAGGGTGTCATGGGCTCAGGAGATCGAGAGTTGTTGTCGGACTCGCTGCTATTGCCAGAAGACGAACCACCAGCGAGGACGAGCACTCCCCTCAACGGTCCACCCTCGTCAACGGGACCGAACTCATCGCCGGCCAGGTACTCCGACGCGTAACTCTGAAGTCTTGCGACGTTCTCGAGCGTGTAGTCCTTCTCGTCGATCACCGCCACGTATGGAGGGACTGTTGTGCTCGGGGACGCCTCGTCCGCATTGTTGGAAGATGTGACGCTCGTCCAGTCCAGCAGGCGCCCCGTCATGGTGGCACGGCTGAACGTGCCGCAACCCGCCCTCCCGGATCTGTGATAGAGCGTCACGCAGGCCGCGCTCGGCAACGCCTCGAAGTGCGCACTGTTGAAGGGGACGTCGAGCGACGCCGAGCTCGCACTCATGGTTGGTTATAGTTGCAAAGCGAGAGAGACTGCACCCATAAATTGACGACAACGCCTCCGTCGTTTTAGGCAGAGAGGATTCACTGCCAGAGCCGAAGTGCCACTAACTTTTTGCTTGAACGGATTTCGGTCTTTTCCCGATGTAGATTTGCAGATTTGCACGATCGCGAGGCGGCCCGGCGCGCGGCGTTTGCAGGTTGGGACTTATTACATAGGTAGGGGGCTCTCCCCCATACGCACACTACTGCCCGTTGGCAATCCACCACGCGGTTCGCACGCAGATGCACACGCAGAGAGGCCACCACATTCGCAAAACGCCCATCGCACAGCTATCCACCAACACACACACAAAAAGGGCAACAGCACCTACCTTCGGAACAAATCTTATTGCAGCATTTTCACACATCAACAATCCACCATGCATCCTCAGGCAGAGCAACTCATCCAGAAGGTCGACGACTTCATCGCTGGATATCCCAACATCTGCCAATGTAAGATTCTCGGCAACAAACACCAGACACGAGCAACAACGCACGACCAGCGCGGAGCGGGAGGGGTCTAGAGTGCGTCAGAACGGCCCGACGAGCTACCAGTGTGTGGGACGGACGTGGGACCACTCTATCTGGTGGTCCTTTTGTGTGATGAGGGGTAGAAGAGACGCGGCCCGTCGCAATGCGGCAACACACCCCTGGCTTCGGATGCTTTCACGAATTATTACTGTTCTCATCTCCTGCGCCCTCCAACCAAACACAGATGATCGGCTTCGGGAACTCGAGAAGAAGACGGGACAGCCCAAGGTCTATTTCTTCGTGCTTTTCGTCGGCGTGATCACCTCGGTTATATTCGGCCTCGGAGGGATGAAACTTGTTTCGGATCTTATGGGATTTGCGTACCCCGCGTAGTGAGTGCAACGGAACAGAACTTTGCCATGGGGGTCGTGCACCGCGCTGATTTCACGCCACTCACGCCCCCGTGCCCGATACAATAGCATGTCATTCAAGGCCATCGACTCGCCCGACCCGACCGACGACACTCAGTGGCTCACGTACTGGTGCATCTTCGCTCTGTTCTCGATTACCGAGAACGTCATGTCGTTCCTGGTTGAATGGATCCCGTTCTACTACGTGATCAAGGTCGCATTCTTCACGTGGCTCTACCACCCCAAGTTCAATGGCGCCACCCTGATGTACAAGCAGATCGTCCAGTGAGTAAACTTTGGCCGGGCCGTTATTTCTCATTCAGTCGAGGACTAACCGAATTTTCGCCAGGCCGTTCATCATACCGTACATTCAATCAATGCAAGAAAACGCGAAGCCGCAGAAGAAGGAGGATTGAGCAATTAGACTCCTGTCATTTTCAAAGTTTCACAGAGGGTGGTGTTTTTATGTCTGTACATTAGAAGTTGTAGCATTGGCGCGGCGCAGTGTGCGGCTCGCTTTTAATCCCTGGCAGCCTACGCAGAAGGCGCCGGTTGAAAGGAAAATCGAGACGACACACAGCATAAGGCTGTACACGCATTAATTGAATTGAAAAATTTTCACATTTCGATAGTATCTTCCAAAACTAGATATTGGATCGGGGCAGATGTATTTGTTTTATGGAAACGGCTAGACTGTTATTCGTTATGAACATCAAGGTATGTTGCTGCGCGCGAGAGGCCGATACAATCCTGCCGCGGGAATCGCTCCTCTGTCATTAACTGTGCCCTTTCCCCATATCGTCCGTTTAAAGATAATGAGATTGCTGTGCGGGGGATTTGACCCTTTTGATTCGATTGCATAATTCTTGTTCCTCCCCCCCCCAAAGCCGAGCCGACTGCAAATCGAGCCGTCCAAGTGAAGTAGTATTCCAACTTCCAGCCAAAAACAACCCATTACTTTACCCTTACGGTGCGATAACCTCGCGCGTGCCTTCAAAAAATATGTATGGTGTGTAAAAAGTCGAGGACAGAGCCAGGGCGCAGTTGTGCGCCGTCGCTCCTCGTCCCTACCTCGAACCCGAGAGGCTCTCCTGTATCGTCCTTTCCTGTTCCCGCCTCATCATGGCGGCGACCATGGCGAACTTCTCCTGCAGCCTCTTGTTCGCCGTGCACTCCGACCTCAGCTCGTCGACCCGCTGCTGGAGCGCACTCCTCGTGGCGGCCAGGTCGAATATCTCGGAGAGCTCCCCGCCAGCCCCCTCGGAGACCTTGTGGAGCTCCCCCCGGAGGTATCTATGGAAATCGTCGACGAACGGCAGCATGAAGTAGCAGTTGAACTTGGTTATGGCCGACTTGCAGAACGCCTCCCTCCATTGCTGGACGATGTGCTGGACGAGCCCCCCCACGACGAGGTTCGTCCTGTTCGAGTCCCGTGTGCACAGGGCCTCCTCCATGAGCTGGACGAGGTTGGCGTAGTCCCTCTCCTTGTTGTCCTCGACGTCATCTATGGGGGAAAGGGCCGACGACGTGTCCTCCCCCCTCGTCGCGACGACGCCGGACGACGCGCCCTTGCGGGAGTGCTTGCCGCCCTCCTCGACCTGCTTCGGCTGACTTTTCCTATTGGCCTCGACCGCGACCTGGTAGACCGAGACGATGTCCTGCTGGTCCGGGAGGGCGCGACGGAGCGCGCCGCCACCCCGCTCCTGGAGGTCCCACGTCACGAACCTGGTCATGGACGTCAGGTCGTCGCGGCAGCGGAGCATGGTCTGGGGAAGTGATCGGGGGGTTCTCAACTGTCAGACGACAAGAAGGAAGATGTGACGCAGTAGGCGTCGTCCCGCGCAAAACTCACCTTGTCCGAGCACTTCTGCACGAACTCGTCGAAAAGCGTCCTGACCAGCTGCCTAAACTGGGGGTTGTTCGATATGTCCGTGCTCACCGTCCCCGTCCCGTCGGCCGAGTCCCCGTCCCGTATGTACTGGACGCTCGCCGACGTCCGCTCCGCCTTCCTCCTTATCATGTACTCGCTCACGGGACAGAGCCTCCCCATGATGTGCGAGACCCGCAGCCGCAGCGAGTCGAGGAGCGGGTCGAACGAGATCTGGGCCTTCTCGAGCGCGATGACGCACGCCGCCCTGAGGAAGTTGACGCCGTCGTGCGTCTCGCCGATGCCGGCCGCGTTCGCGATCTCGTCCTCGGTGATGGTCGGGAGGCGGAGGCAGCGCGTGGCGAGGTTGAACTCGCGCAGGACACGGTGGTACTGGGATCCGCCGTACAGCTTGTGCTGGGTGTTCCCGACCTCGGACTGGAGGAGGTGCTCCCACGTCCTGTCCGACACCGACATGGGACAGCCCTGGATCTCTGTCATTGGCAGTTCGAACGGAAGTCAGAGACGGGTCGAGGGGTCCAGGGACGAATGAAAATATAACGGGCAAAACTTCTCCCCCGAACTTACCAGCGAACGACCCGGCCGCTAGGTTCTCCTGCTCCAGGGTCTCCCCGTACGAGCTCGCAGGCGCTATGATGCTACCCTGTATCGAGTCCTTGAGCGCCTTGCAGAAGTCGTCGCAGAACGCGTCGGCCCCGTCCTTGAGCCTCTCGAGGCTTATCGCCTCGAGCTCCCGCTCGCACGCCCTCAGCCTACGCTCGGCCGCGATGTACTCCGCCTTGAGCAGCGGGACGATCTTCGCCACGTTCCTCCGGTAGCACTCGTCGACCCGCCGCTCGAGGAAGCCCCGGAGGCGGCTTATCCCGACCCGGGGCATGGTCCGCTTGAGGTCCGCCTCGGACGCCCTCCGGATCCGGCCGAAGACGAGCTCCCGGTCGGCGTCCTCCTTCTCGGCGCACGCCGCGACGAACTCCTCGTCGTCGTCGAAGAGGTAGTCGTCGTCGCTGTTCCGCCCCTGCGGCGGTGCCGACTGGTGACGGACCCGGCCGCTTGG
Organism: Thalassiosira oceanica; assembly: GCA_019693575.1. Classification (NCBI taxonomy): domain Eukaryota; phylum Bacillariophyta; class Thalassiosirophyceae; order Thalassiosirales; family Thalassiosiraceae; genus Thalassiosira; species Thalassiosira oceanica. Next base: position 2,749 of record JAAMXK010002851.1, on the reverse strand, counting down.
GACGGACGTGTAGAACGGCCCCCCCAGCTTGTGGGGCGACATCCGGTCGACGATCGTGGCCGAGACGAAGTCGGCCACGTCCTTCGGCGTGCCGAACTGCGGCAGCTTCGTGTCGAGCTTCGTGTTGACGATGACCGTCCGGCTCAGGTCCGGGTCGGCCTTCTGCACGACCTCGCGCGTCGTGCCGTGCTTCCAGTCCATGGTGTCCTCGACGCAGAGGATGATGTAGTCCGGGCAGCGCATCTTGCCGACGACGAGGCGCTCGGCCTCCTTGGCCGCGTGGAGGAGGGCGCGCTGCTGGGCGTTCCCGCCCGACTCGCGGCGGAGGCGGGGCGCCGAGATGAGGCCGGGCGTGTCGATGAGTATCATGTTGGGACAGTGGCGGTACTCCATCCGGACGTTGATCTCGCGGCTGTCGAAGCTCCGGACGGGGTCCTTCTCGAGCCTGCGGTTCTCGGCCTCGATGTGCTCCTGTATCTCGACGAGGGACATGGGGCGCTCCACGCCGTCGTCGCCCTGGAGGAAGCAGCGGGGGGACGAGCAGCGGGGGTTGTACTGCATCCGCAGGGCGACGGGCCGGCGCGTCTTGGTCCCGCCCCCCACCTGGTTGAACTGGAAGCCCATGAGGGCCTCGATGAGGGCCGACTTGCCGGAGGACTGGTGGCCCACCACCACCACGGCGGGCGCGTCGAAGGGCTTTTGGAAATCCTGTTGGGGGTTGTGCAGCGATGGCAGGTGATAAATACAGCCCCAACGGTTTCGAGGGCAGTGATGTGTCAAATTGTGAGATATAATCAGTCCGGGGCGAGTCTGCGGCAGTTCCAGGCGAGGGCCAATGGTGGCGGACCGCCGGGCGGTGCCGTCACGCACGGACCCGCCCATCACGGCCCGCCAGCGCCCCATATGCCCATCACGGAGTTACGTACCTGCGCCAGGCTGTGCAGGAGGTTGTAGGCGTCGTAGAGCGCGCCCTTCTCGCTGCTGGTGCCCGCGTCGTCCTCGTCGTCCATGCCGTCGCTCCCCTCGTCGCCCCCGTCGTCGTCCGTCGTGAGGTACTCGCCGCCGTCGTCCGGCGGGTAGCCAGAGCCGGCCGTCCTGTCGTCGGGGCCGTAGCCGCCGTCCAGCCGGTCCAGCTCGGCCATGATGTCCCGGTCGAGCTTCGACGTGATGTCGTCGTCGAACGGGAACATGTCGGCCACGTCGCCGGATCCGCCGCCGTCGAGGTCCAGGTCCAGTATGTCGTCGACCTCCCGGGACGGCGCCGACGGCGGCCGCTGTTGCCTGCCCCCCGGCGGCCTGCGCGATGATGGCTGATGTCGCCTCCCCCTCTGGGGCGTCACCCTGCCCCGCGGGGGCGGGGCGGCCCGGCCCCTGGCCGACCCGCCCGGGGGCGTTGATGGGCCGCCCCCGGCGGCGTCCGCGGAGGCGATGGCCCCGATCAGCGCAACCGAGGCGCCGATGGCCCTGCGCCTCTTCATGGCTCGGCCGCCGTTGTGATTTTTTTTATGATGGGGGGGTGAATCGACCCGGCCCGCTCCGCCTCTCCCCCCGCGTCGTGTGAGATGATGGCCCCCAAGTCCAAGCCGATGAAAGAGAGTGCACCCTCCGCAAAAATTCGATTTCAGTGGACCAGATCCTGTGGCTCGGACGGCTCGATCTTTGATGTCAAGGAGATCGAGAGGGGAGGGCGTTGCCTGGCGTTGATGGATCCATTCGGACGTTGACTGTCGTGCGTGCCGTGTCTGTCTACCGGCTGGGGAGGTGACGGTGCTTTCCTGTGGAGCTCTACTTACGTTCGTCCTCCCCATTCCGCCCCAAACTTCTTACGCCGCAGAGACGCGTTATCGACCGTGCCCGACCGCGCGTTTTCCCTCTCTGTGTCGATGCCGGTTTCGTTGGAGGCGAAGCCTTGAAGCGAAAGGGAATGTGGAGGAATCCTCGTGATCAGAAGCGATCGAATAGCGTTTGTAAACCTGCGGAATCATAATGAACCTTCAATGAGAACATTGACTTGCATCCCCCAAAGACTTGCATCAAAACTGATCAAAAGGTGAAAAAGTACCACAGATCAGAGTACCAGTGGGAGTAGCCCGAACTATCTCCCCCCGGGGAGATAAAATTTTGGCTAGGCTGGGAGGGGCAGGGGAGATAGGCCAAAAGTGTTGTCCCCCCTTGGTTCAGTGTGACCCCTTGTTGGCTGGTGTGGTGCGGCGGCGCGGCGGCAAGCCGGCGGAGGCGGGCTCACTCCGACTCCCCGGCCCGGCCCCCAGCCCGCTTTGCAAACAAGGATTGCTCTCACAAACGCTGCAAGAAGTGCTGTCTTGCATTAACGACTGCGGGGAGAACTTTGGAGGCAACAAGTCAAGAGTCAAGTGCAGAGGGTGAAGTCCCACCGCCCATCACCACAAATCGAGGCAGAGGCTCAGTGTGAGCCTGCCAGCGAGACCGCCAATGCAAGAAGTTTGGAGGGAGAGATTGAATGTAATGTTTGCTTGACATAAAATAATGTTATGTGAATGTTTGTCTTGTCTTTATTTGCATGTGCATGCACTTATTACACCTGTGCCCCCTCCAAGCCCCTCGATGCCCTGGTGGTCTCTCCGGCCCAGGCAGCGCGGTTGCAGGCGATACGTTGTCACGCCAGCCCACGTGCGTCGCCTAGGACCTCGCCCACGCCCTCAAAGTACGATATCATAGTTAGCAAAAGCGCTAGATAGAGGAAAGGGCCAAAATTGGCTGAAGTCCAACT
>JAAMXK010002844.1:0-18799 GCA_019693575.1 Thalassiosira oceanica | reverse complement strand
CTCCGGTTAGACTTGTAGGCAGTCTCCATAACCCAAAACAGCACAGCAACAAGAGCAGATGTATAAGAGCAAGTGTATAGGCCAGCAAGGGGTTCATGGCACTGTATACCTGCCTGATTTGAGGTATGCCAGGCGGCTTGAATCCCGAAATCTCAGCATGAAAACAGAGTGATGCGGTGGGAGTTGAGGTGGATACTGGTTCCCAGGTTGTTTTTCCACTGGCCCTAGGTATATAAAAGGCAGGCAGATGCATGGGAACAAGTGCATAGGCCAGCAAGGGGTTCATGGCAACATATACCTGCTGGATTTGATGTGTGCGCCGCCACTGTTGGACCAATGAAATCTCAGAACAAAAACAGGGTGTTGCGATGGTGTTGGTTCCCAGGTTGTTTTCCCACTGCCCCTAGGTATAGAACGTGAGGGCAGTTGTGAGTGAATGGATCTAGAGCCCTGGAAGGGTTCCATTGCACTGTATACCCGCTTGATTTGATGTGTGCCAGGCTGCAAGATCGGCGAGATTTCAGCTGAACAAATGAGTACAGCAGTGAAGGACGAGCTGGACATTGACTTCCAAGGTGTTTTCCCACTGCCCATGGGTATGGGAAGGGTGTACAGATGCATGGGAGAAGTTTCTATTCGCGCAAAGGGTCTTTGCCACCATAAATATGAACCTGCTTGTGTCAGCTGCCAATGCAATGGACTTGGCTTCACATAGATCACCGCATCCAACATCATCAAGACATGGCTGATGCTCTGGATTGCGCTCATGGGCAAATAACTGATAGCTCAAGTGTTCTTGCCGACACACATTATTGTTTTGATTCTACTACGTATCTTCAATGATAGTGTTAAAGTCCGCAATGAATCTGTGACCAGACGACTTCAAAGTTTTTGTTTCTCTCAATCTGTACAGATTATTGCGTCACAGCTTGTATCAAATAGAATACCAATGCACTTATCTCAGTGAATCTCCGCTGTTGTCTGATCTCTCTCTCTCTCTTGGGCCACGGGACGATAGTGTGTTCGCCATAGGCTCCGGTATTCGTTCGTGTTAACGTCGTCTTGTTTTGCTTTCAAATCGTTTTTGTCCAGCAGAGTGTCCGTGTCCCGTAGCGCTGATGTCCTGTACTAGGTAGGACATTCCCTTTCCTTCCTTTCCATTCCTTCATCCCTCCAAGGAAGGAAATGCAGGGAATTCCTCATCCTTTCGGGGAATTCCCTGTATGAAGAAGGAATATGTGTTTCCTTCTGCACGTAGAATGAAAGGAATTTTGGATCCATCCCATATACAGGACTCCTCGTATATGGGATGGATATCTTTGGAACGTTTTCGTGTCGCAAGACGTGGCACAGTTGCCCAGTCTAACGATTCATAGCCCCTACACGCCTTGACCGCACGCGATGATGCTGCTGAATTGAACACCTGCCGCCGTCGTGCACCGACTGCATTGTGCCTCTGACTCAGTACTCTGACCGCAGTGGTCGCAGAATGGCTTCATAACGTCAATGATGGACTTTACACGCCTGTAACTTCATCGACCGGCCCTCCGGACACGCATGACAGGTGCCGGCGGCGCCGTGATCACTCCGCGGATGCTCGACGTTTTGAGCTCCGGCGGCGTAACCAATGGACAGGCACCGGCCCAAGGACCCTATCTGAAGATGATACGATGGGCCGTTTTTTTATTTAATGGGTCTTATGTATTTAATTAATCTATTGTACAAATTGTTAGTTTCAGTACTAGCTGCGCCATCTAAGGCACATGTGAATCATAGCCGTTCTGGAACTGTTGGAACGCGCCATATCCCTCATCCCTCATGGGCATGGCGCTGGTACCAGCTAGCTCCGCGTTGATGAGAGTTATAAGATCAATATTTGCTGTGGTTTGTATTGGCAGCATATACTGCTTCTCGTTTCGTTGAGCGCAGGTAGTGTATCCTGCTCAGTTTAAGGGCCGCGTTGCCAGTCGCGGCCGTCACTCCGACTGCCCGCAGGAATTGTCGGTGCATGATGGGGAATGCGCCCCCCTTTCTGTCCGTGTTGGCGAGTGGGGAGATGGCTGCCCCGAGATCGCTTGAGGCTGCATGGCGAGCCCACGTTTTGAGAAGTTTCAGCAGACCTGTGTTTGATTCGCCGAAGGCGCTGACAACCAGGGGGATAACCCCTTGCCGCCAGAAACCCTTTTGTGCCTGCGAGAATGGCCCCAAGAAGCCTGGCTGTCCAAAACCTGGCGCATCTCGTGCAAATGTCAAGTCAAGCTGTTGAAACATGTTCTTGTATCGTGACATCATGACGCACTTCCCGCGTCGGTCTGCTTGGTTCTCCGCATCCACACTATAGTTCGTTGGATTCGCTTGGCAAGTCTTGACCTCGAAGAAAGCAGATGCCGTATCAGGTCTTGAGCTGCTGTCGTTGCCTAAAGATCCGCCTGTAGGGTGGTCGTTTGCGACGAGGCCGGGCACAATTGCGCCCTTTGCCTTCTTAGGGCCTCCTCGGTCGGGGGGGTTTGCTAGGAGGTGATTCCTGTATCGCGTGCCAAAGAAGGTTCCCCGGCACGTCCTGCGAGTCTCCCAAGGACGATGGGATAGGCGAAGGGGGGTCAAGGATGCCTGTGTCGTAGACGAGGGAGGTGCTCGGCCGAGTTATTCGATTCATTCTACGGCTACAGGCGCTTGGACGAAAAATCCTACTGTAAATGCATCAACCAGGGGATTGTTGATGCATTTACAGTAGGGATAAGGAGGAGCGAGGATCACCGTGCAAGGAGATCGAACTGTGTTACCATCCACCCCGGGAGTCTTCCATAGCTTTGAGTCGAGATGGGCCAAATTTGGTGGGTCGTCGAGGCCGCTCAACGCGTGCGAAAAAAAGGCGGACGCAATCGATTTTCAGCGAAAATCACAAAGAAACGAGATTTTTTGATGTGAGTGCGAGTGACGCGTGGCGCTTAATGTGGACTCAAAATTCCCCCTATCTTCAACTCGACCTCAGTCATGTTGTTCGTTGTAGTGCCGGACAACTGTGTCGCGTCGCCTCCTGTAGGTAGCTCCATTGCTAATTGTGGATGCCATCTCATTCAGTCCAATCTCGAGATAGAACCTTCTTCCATGCATCTGTAAACCCTTTACCCATGGGCAGAGGAAAAACAACCTGGGAGACAACGTCCAGCTCATCCGCCACTGCAGTACCAATTTGTTCAGCTGAAATCTGGCCGATCTTACTTTAGCCTTGCACACATCAAATCCAGCAGGTACCCTCCATGGTGTCATGGACCCATTGCTGGCCTATGAACTTGCTCCCATGCATCTGCCCGCCTTTTCTATACCTAGGGGCAGTGGAAGAACAACCTAGGCCAGGAACCAGTGTCCACCTCAACTTCCATTGCAACACCTTGTTTTCGTGCTGAGATTTTGGGGTCTGAGCCACCTCGCACCACCCCTTATGATGCACTAGGATGGTGGATGGATGGGATATATGGTGAAATATACTCATCTTTGTGTGTAGTTGGTTACGTTTCAATGACACAGATGACTCATACGACGTGCAAGGGGTGCTAGATACCCGATAAACGCACTAATACCGAGTAAGAATCTCACTACTAGACTTTCCTGTCCCTAAAAAAATCCAACTTACTTAATTTCCGTCCACCGGAACACAGGCATGTGGGGGGATTTTTCAAAAATATTTCACACACAACCTCCAACCACACATACTAATGATTTTGTATCTTGAAATGAGATATCAAGCGACTTCAAATTTTCCATAATTATTCCCCCTAGTTGGAGTTAAGGAGCACGGTTCCAGTCCAGTCCAGTGAGTCACCACCCTGGCTCATATCACTTGAGTCGTCTCGTGAAATCTACGGTCCAAGTGACGATCTGCCCTATCTCTTGGTTGGGCAATCCTTCACAGTCACCAACTCAACTGAGTCCTGATGATGAACTTTTTTCCTGTGTGACCCACCCGTTCGTTGTAGGAACCGACACGCGTCGCTTATTTACTACCGTACGATAGCTAGTAGAGCGACAAAGCGACCAACCAAGCCGTTAAACCGCCCTGCCGACTTCGCTAGAAGAATTGAAAGTTTGCAAATCGGGCAGAAGACGGCACTGGAGAAGGGGGTCTAGAGGAGTCATGTGTCCGATTTGGACTGCGAAGGCCAACTTTCTTTTTTTGGCGTTGAGAATGCCATGTGAAAGTCAAACACGGCCCAGTCGCACATGAGTCGCGCGCACATCGGAGCCGAAAGATCGATGATTGTTGGTATCGTTGGTGCATCGATGGTTGTTTGAGGTCAAAGGAGGCCACAGACCGACCCAATGGACCCGTCGGCGTACAGAGAGCACTCGGCCGAGCAGGATATCGCCCCGAACACCGACCGTGTGTCTGAGAAGGTCACACAGGAAAAAGTTCATCTGATGCTTTGCGGTTCGAATACAAGCACCGTGTCACTTCGACTTCGACGTTGTGAATGCGTGAAAGTCCAGTTATTCCTGAGGGCAAAATTGCAGATTCTAATATAACACTTAATTCCAGTCCCCCAAGTTGAGACGTTGAGTCTGCAACATTTGCTTGCCTGCCCCCCCCTTGCTGAGTACTGAGCATTCAGACAGGTCAGGGAGGGCCGGTGGGTATTTGGAAATCTATTCAACTATCGACCCTTTGATGGGTCTACCTCCTCGAATTTTATGGTTCTAGATTGCTTGTTTGTGGTTTGTTTGTGTAGCTCGTGGGTCCTCCTTCTCCGCCTTTCTTGCGCTAACAACTGTCGTCCTGGTTGTTCACTCGTTCGTGCAAAATGAAGTGTATACCCCGTTTGGGATCATAACCTGTCAAAGAGCGTCAACGGCCCCTGATGCAATTGTCTTCTGAAGATTAAGACACCAGTCAACTGATAAATCTCGGCCTTGAGCCTGCTTGAGCTCTAGAGGAAGAGAAAGTCGGGTGAAGTAAGATCGTATCAGGTCTGATGTACCGCTTATTTGTTAGTTTCAGCTCTAGAACTACTAGAACGACAATCGTTGCAACAGTTGCTGACGAATTGACCTCTGACGAATTGTGAGCTTCACTTTCTTTGTTAAGACGAGAAGATTATTAAGTGAATCATACAGAGAGGCAGAACACTGTTGTTCGATGTCATCGATGCACTTGGCCAGCCTTGCGCTCGGCCAGCTGTTCCTCTCGGCAACCAGAGATGACTGCGACATCTCTGCCCAGCTATATTGGCCATGTCTTCTGCAGACATGTCGTCTGGACCCCCCCAAACGACATGTCGTGAAGACATTGACGACATGTTAGCAATATGTCGTCCAAAAATTAGAAGACATGTCTTCATTAGTCATTAGACGACATGTCGTCTGGTCTTGTCGTATCAACCTTCTGCCGCGGCGCCTCGGCCTCGCCATCACCATCGTCACCATGATCAACTCGCCTGTACGAGTGGTAGGAATAACTGGGTGTACGGGATTAATATCACTTACGACCACGCGCACCCAAGACCTGACCACGCGCCAGGTTTTTAGGATTGATTTCGATGGTCTTGTTTGCGCTTGGTCGTCGCGCGTGGTCAGGTCTTGGGTGCGCGTGGTCGTCGCGCGTGGTCACCGCGGCAAAACTCCGCGGATCACCCGCGGCCTATTATTCCTACCACTCGTGTAGCTGGTCTATTGTCAACTCTGCCCTCCCGACTCTTCATTGATACATTAATTAGGCGCCGAGTGTTTTTCGTCGCTGTCAGTCTCTGTTGTCTGTTGTCCGCGCCGTTTGCGTGCGGCGCGAGCTGTCGATATCGTCTCCTTTGTTCAAGCTTTCATGTCGTCCGTCCATCCATCAATGTCATCAACTCCCAGACCCCCAAACACAGACGACCGTTTTCCGCGACGATAAGTGGTATGTTTTCCGCGAATGGGAGCACGGCGCTGCGAAAGAGGCGCGCGGCGGGTGGGCGGCCATGTCACTGTTTTATCTCTTCGGGCCCCACCCAATGTCACCACGCCTAAAAGCACAATACCGACAAGCGATGGATGTCGTCGACAACCACCATGTCGGCGCCAATCTCGGCGACATGTCGTGTCTTGCCGGCATGTCGGCAACATTGCCAATATAGCTGCCCAGTGACCATTGAAAGATGGCCTCATGTTCCTCGCAGAACAAGTCAACACCGTCTTCTCCACAGTCGTCTTGAACAATGAATGTGCTTCTCAGCAAATCAAACCAAAAACTAAAAACCAAACTCATCGTAATGCAACAGGCAGGGTATCTTCTCGAGCTTCCAATCTCATATTCTGTAAGCTAATACCATCGTCCTGGCGTTGTAAATCAGCAGTTGTCCAAGCACACATCTCCACTACTACTATTCATGTTTGTGTTCTGCCCGAGGATGATTCTATCCTACCTAGGACGCACTCATTGTGACTTTTTCAACTGGTATGCATTCTAGCCAGACCTGAGTATCTATGCTACCCATGTAAGACATAGTAGTCTAACCGATCGGACTCTGGCAGCCTGGCTGACCTCAAATTCAAATTCAAATCCTCGAATCCTTCCTTAACAAGGCACTAAACATTAGGTATCGACAACTACAGCAAGCACCCTTTTGGGCACGGTTGGCTCGGCCGGCACAGCGATGGTGGGTGGAGAGAGTTGAGCTCCTCCGCCCACGAGGACTGAGAGCCTGGGTAGTCTACAGGATTACACATGAGCACATGAGTTAAATCTCAAGTAACTTCTTTGAAGGGGAAAGGTCTGATGTCTGATTTCAATCCCGTGTGAGAGAAAGTGCTCGGTCAGATGAAAAGAGCGGTCGGTACCGCTAGAGATAGCTAGGGCAGGATCAGTGGAATGCTATTTGAATAACTCAGTGAATAGACTAATAGGGGTTAAACCTTCAGCAAAGTTCCTACATTGATTTCAGACCACGCCTGATACTTTTGCACTTTTGCTTGCGTGCGGACGTACGTAGTACTAGTTAGTTGCAAGAACCAACCAACGTCAAATTTGTGAACCTGGCCTGCTGACTGCTGAGGTCTCGGAGCCGTTAATAATGCCATTTCCGAAACCTGCCGCTAGATGAGATACTGGCAGTAATACTGTGCCTGTCTGCAAGAATCTCCGAGAAAACCAACCAAGTCAAACATCATTTGACAGCATTCATTCATCTGCCTGCTTGCCGCCACAAACACTCGAGAAATCACCAACAAGTAAGAAAGGCTTAGCCAGATAACAAAGGATATCGATAACAGTGGTTGAGACGCCACTGAGAATGCACTGGCTCTTCGGGGGCGACCTTCATCTCTCGGCTGCAAGCGCCCGATGCGAAAATAGCGCATCAACGGCAGCAAAATAGTCAAAAAAGCGGCGGTGGCAAAAAATGATTTGACGGTTGCTACTTTTATTAGGCGATGCGATGGCGCAATCCTCGAGATCGGCCGTGCTGCCGCGCTGGCTGCCTGCGCTGTGACTGAACTGCCGCCGCCGCCGATACCTAGCGATGCGATGCCGCGGCGGCGGCCTCGTATTGTATCTCTGACTATCGTTACTAACGATAACTGAGCAGGGAGGAGAAGCCCCGCAACGAGCACTTTGTCGCTCGACCCGGTACGATACCAAATACGAAGCAGCGGTGTTGTGATTGCAACAGAGCACGCAACTGTGTCGGGGGGGGGAAATAGTCGCCACGACGGAGCACGATGATTGTTGAAACTCGGGCCCCCGTGTCGCCAACAGCTGCACCACAGACGGACGACGCCGACGAGGAGTTTGCCGAGTTTATTTCGCCACGAGTGCTCATGAAGTCGAAGTCGTCCATTTCCAAAGAACTAGTCTCAGCAAGGCGCCAAAGAATTGAAGAGAAGCTGTTAGAAACCCGGCCATCAACTTCGCGGCACTCCATACTAAGTTTGAGGACGACAGGCTCGTCGTCACCCACGCCGGCAGAAACACTGTCGCCAGGGTCAGCAGCCCTCGCTAGAGCCCGAGAGAATATAGAAGGGAGGCGCAAGAGTAGAGAATCAGCGAAAGCAAAAGTTTGTATCGCTTTGGCTTCACTAGAGGGCAAGCATAAAATACCGCCGCCGTCACCCGAAGGACGCTCCGAGTCAGATGAAATAACTGCCAATGAATTTATCGAAGAGGGAAGAGTAGAGGCGGAGCTAAATGAAACAGCTGCAGAAGGAGCCATCGAACAGAGAAGAGTAGAAACGGAAGTCATGGGTGACGATTATACAAAGACAGATGACGAAGACGAAACCCACTTAGACGAAAATCAAGATTTAGACGACATTGAGACCAAATCCAATGAGAAGAGTGTCGGAACATTATCTGGCATGTTTGATCATCCCGAGGAAGCACCCGTGTGGACCCCCGAAGCAAAGGAGGCATACTCTGCCGTCTTCAATGCGAAGTCGGAACTGTCAGCAACAATGACGAACACTTTCTCAACGTCCTCCCGTGACGACGATTCGGCACCGAATGCATCCATGGAAGAGGTCAATGCAACACGGCTTGCACAGTTGCAAATGCTTGGCGAGAGCCAAGTATGGGATAGTATTCAATCTGCTGGATGGAGGAAGCGGCAGCGAATGATTCACTTGAGTGAGTGGAAAACTCGTCTGTTGGAATGTCTCAATTTTCTAGTTTGCAATTCATCTCAATACAACGTCGTGCAGCCATAATAGCTATTATCGGAGGGCTTTTCCTCTCAATCTGGGCTTATCTCACGCCAGACTTTGTCTCCGCCACGAACGGTTGGATTTACGGTCTTCGTGGGCCTTTTGCAAGGACATTCAGCGCTTTGTCCATTGTGTGCGGGGCATTCACACTTGAAATTCTGAGGCGAAACTTACAACATAGAGAACACATCGAGACACTATGGACATTGGCCATTTGGTCGGCTTACTTCGCATCACTATGTCAGGTCTCAGCAGTCTTCGCGGTCTTCGCCTCTAGGACATGTGCCCATGGATGTTTCATGGTAAGTCTCGGTGTTATTGCAAATGAACTGTCACTTTAGAACTTCTTACACTAAGAACCAATCAGTCTCAGGGTTGCTGGTCTGCGGTAATCTCGTGTCTAGTTTGGCTGATACTTGCTTTTGAGCTTAAGAGATTTCCTCCCCCTTTCGCGGATGTAAGAAGAGATGAATACACCGATCGATACTACCAGCCTCCCGATATTGTTTAATTACCTAGCTAGTCAACATTTACATGTAAGATCAGATTACGTTCTTTTTTCGACTTACTGCCATAATCAAGAAATGTCGATTTGCCGACAACGGCCTAGTGCTTGGGCGGTTAGACCATCTCACCGACACGCCTCGAGGCGGACCCTGAACCAAGTCAGTACACCGTTAACGCTGTGGCACCCAAACAACCCCATTAACGGCGGTGAACCTGAAGGCACCACATAATCCTCGATTTTTTAAATCGCGGTGCAGTTTCGAGTTTCAGTTTTAGTGAGTTGTCTCAAGATCCAACGCTGCTGCGCAACAGAACGACGGGTCTCAATGATGAACAACGGCATTGTTAATCCGAGACGGCAGCCGAACGTCGACACGCCGACCGCTTCGTCTTCTGAAATGACAAGCGTCTGTTAATCGTAGTGTCCGAAATCGACCGATTGAGGGCAAGCGAAAATGAAGTGATCGAAAGTGGCATCCTCCATGGCACGCCGCAACGTTTCATCGCGTGCGAGTTGCGAGTGGAATTGCAGAAAGAAGTTGATAGACTCCTGACAGAACAGATTCTCGTAGAGGAGAGGGACGGCGCATCAGCCACCTCAAGCCCCACCGGCAAGAGAATCGCGAACGGCGAAGACCTTTGTTCAACTACGCACAATGAGCCGCGGGGGACAAGCTACAGCGTCCTGTCAAAACGGAGAGAACAACTGTTTCAGGAATTGAGACGTTTAGGTAAACTCGACGTCGCAACGGTCCAGTCTTCCGTCGCCCGAAGTGCCGCAAGAATTGGCGGGGATTGTATCTTCGACAAGCAAGATCTGATGAAGGAGATGGCCGACGAAATGACCAACATCGATTCCAAACTCAAACTCTGCACGATCGACAAGGAGTTGCAATGGTGTTACGCCTCAACGGAGGCTTCTCCCTCGATCCGCTCCGTCCACGGCTACGCCACCTCAACAAAGAGCGCAAAAGAAGCAATAATTGTCCTTGAGCGTGAGCGTGATAAGCACATTGCAAGAATTGCAGCGCTCGAGACAATTGATGGGATATTAGAATGGATGCTGGAAGGTCAGTGGAGCTGTCGTGGCAATAATTGAATTTGTAATAACCTTGGCCTGCATCCTTTACACTCTGCACGAAGGTTGGTGGTTCGGCGAGCGAGACACGAAACGTGATAGTAGACACCTAGAAGGTGGCGACACAGCTGCGTTTGATCGACGAGGCAGTGTCATGGATAGAGCTACGGACGTACAACGCGCCGTCATCGCCCCAGCGTCTGCAACATACCGAAGAGAAGACATTTGCAAGGTCGAGACAAATATGAAGTACGGATTGTTTTGCATGACGTTCATGTACTTTCGCGCGCTTCATCAGCTGAAGAAGGACAAGTCATCATGGAATGGAGACTTAGCTAGTCTGCGCGACAACGGCCCAGTGAGTGAGGAGCGCCATCAGATGATCCAAGAGCAAGCGAATGCAGAGATACGAAGGAACAAGATCAAATATGCAATGGAAAGGGCCCTCATCGGAGAGAAGCGCAAGGAGCACCGCCTCGAACAAGAACGGCTGGACGCAATCAAGACTCGCCACTGGGAGAATCGCCGCGCGACTGAGCGCCAACGGCTTGCCATGACTGTCCAGCGCATTTATCGTGGCCATCTTGGACGGAAGGCGACGCGACTTCGATCGACCGAGGTCAAGAGCGCCGAGGCCACGTTGAAAATAAGGAATGAGTGCGCGGTTGACATTTCTAGAGTATGGAGAGGGTACTGCTCGCGCAAGGATGCTAAGTATCTCCGCGATGAACTAGCAAAGTTCATGTTTGCAATTCGTTTAGAAGAGGCCGAGGATGAGGAGGAGGAATATCTTTCCTCGGTACGTCGGAAGCGGTCCTACAACTGGAGACGAAAGAGTTGAAAGGCAGTTGAGACGAGAATGGCGCTGCGCAAGCACCTAGTCCGGTAAAGGTTCTTGGTTACTACGATACCCAATCAACAAGCACTATCACTATCCTCTTGACCTCGACCATCTTTTCTTATGCACCTCAAACAAAAACGAATGACAGCTACAAGATCCCACGAGTGCAAATTACTGTCGATTGGAATTGGCCCTACCCATGAAAGTAGAGCCAGAAGAAAACCGAGGCTGAACGTTAAGCTCAACCCAATGATCGATACGATCAAAATGCCCAACTCCGTGAGAAGCCATGTGCGGCAAGCAAAGAGAAACGCACTGCCTCCCATTGTCGAGATGGCAGACCACAAGATAGGACTGCCAGTAACATAGATCGCCCGCTGGATCTTCACGCTCCTATCCGAAATCGTTGAACGGTGGTAGGCATGGGCTATGTGCAGAAGATAATTTGCCGACAAGCCCACAAAAATTGATACACCAAGACTCTCGACTGGACCGAAGTCAATGCCATAAGCTGCAAACGTCAACCCCGCCAGACACATAAATATGAGAATCAAGGCTAGAGTCACCATGAGGGTGAGAAGCAGATTGCCAGTGAAAACCAACATGACCACAAGATAGAGTCCTGTGCAAAAGATTAGACAACACAGAAAGCAAGTAGTATTCAAGTCTTCGGGTCCAATATGAGACATACCATTTGCCACGAAGTAGGAATTCAGCGTTGACTGCACGATCGCGTCTGTCCTTTGTGAATCCAGAAATGCATCGCTTTGGACTTCTAGAAGGGGCATGTCCTCAGCAACTACATTCTCGTTTACAGTGGCTGCGAAGTCAGTCCACAGCTCCTTCGCATCCCTTTGATATCTCTCTTCTCCGATAGGAACCTCAGAGAAGAAACTGACACTTGTAAAAAGGAGATCGCCGGCCAGGCCCGTGCCTTTGGTTGCTATTTCAAGCTCCACGCTCTTTCTAAAAGCACTCGACTGAATCTTCAAGACTTCGATAATCCCGAAAAAGAGCTCCTTCTTGACTGGGAAACCAATACCGGCAGTTTTGGCGAAATCACGAAGGGCCTCTATCCACACAAGCTGCGGATGTATTCGTAGCCGTTCATTACTCCTGGCCTTCTGCACAATCTCCAGCAGCGTCAATTGTATTCGCGGGTCCGACGGATCAACACTGCTTCCTCGGCTTTTCTCGATTGCTGTTGTCCCGGTGAAATCGTCGACAATTTTCCACACCATTGAGTTCTCTCGGACCGGGGGAATCCCCCAAACAAGACTGACCGAGTAATACTCCCTCTTCTGGAAAATCTCCGTGTTGCTATTTTTTAGACAAAACTTCTCGTTCGTAATGCCCTCCGGGCATAGCAAGCCGCCCATGGTAGGCGCCGATGACAATGTAGTCACAGATGTTGGCGAGGAAGTCGGCCCTCGTAGAATGATTTGGGGGAGAGACGGAGAGTTTTGAGGAGACGAGTCCAAGGACGGAGAAGGCTGAGGATTAGGTCGTTGTCCCCCAGGAGGCGGATTTTGAACTACTGATTGTCCACCTTGCGGATTCTGCACTGTTGTCGCCTGTGACGGTTGCTGCTGTGCTTGACTTCCCGGATTTGAAGGCATAGGCTGCGAAACTTGAGTCCCCGTAATGGGCTTCTGGGCGGAAGGCGCAGAGTTTGAAGGCGCAGGTACTGTCGGCGTAGGGTTTGAGGGTTGGCCATTTGAAGGCGCAGGTACTGTCGGCGTAGGGTTTGAGGGTTGGCCAAGCTGCGGCGTTGGAAGCCTGGACAGTTGCTGACCTGAAGGGCTGGGTAGACTTGCGGGACTCGCCGTCGGGGAACTCATTTCAGTGGCAAAGCAGAAAGAAGCCTTGTCCCAGGCAAAGTTCCTAGCGCAACAATCACTAAAACTGAAGGTGCAAGTGAGATCATGCTAGTTGGGACAATCATTCAACTTACTTGTCAAAAAGAAATGAATCCGGGCTATTATTCATGTAGGCTGGTTGGGCTCCATCGTTCACACAGCCCCTGCTGTCACCTGTCCACTGCGGATACCAGGGAAGAGGAACAACAGGCGAATCCGACGGTGCATCTGTCACTGGCGACTCAGTTGGCGACGAGGTCTGTGTTTTGGGCGATTCATCGGACGGCTCGGCTTGCTGGCTTGTTGGCTTCTGGTTAGGCGATGCGATTGGCGCCAGTGTTGAAAAGATGTCCCCAATCATTGTTGAGTCGCCTTCGCTTACTTCGCCTTCTGGTCTGCCCTGCACAACGTTCACACTCCCGACTGCATCTGAAGATATTTCATCGATCACGTCTGAATTTTCATCCGTGTACATCTCTACAAGCTCATCAGGATAATACTCTCCAACAACACGCTGAACACGGCCGAGATTGTATTTGCTCTTGAACACAATGATCGTTCCATCGTAGACGCTAAAGTTGCTCGATGCAAGCACAGCAAGTGTGACAGACACGACTAGCGAGATGAAAATAATGCAGAGCCGTAACCTACGCACGCTCGGGGCGTATCGGGTGACAAAGAACCGGTCCAGCTTCGTCATATCATCGATATGATTTAAAAAAGTAGCGCCCCCATGTTGATTTTGCAGCGATTGCAGCTCTTCGGCCGACGTGGAGCTCGTCTCTGGCGTGACGTCTTCTCCACTGGCCTCATCGAAGTTATGAGTCGCAAGACCAACTGCAGTCTGCACCGGTGTGGGCCCGACCGAACCCCCTGACGCGCCTTCGATGTTGCAGCAGTCTGGCGAGACAGAAACCGGGCACTGAGGATCCAAGATGTCATCGCCGTCAACATTGCACTTCTCGTCGAGGGGAGATGGCTTCGTCCGTAAACATATGGCAGCCCAAAACTTCCGTCTCAGTGGTTTTAACCAAAGCTCGTCCACTAGGAGAGCCGACGGAAGGATAGTCTGAATCGTTTCGATTATGTGTCAGCACAAGATGGAGTTAGAGCATTGTGCAAGAAGACACACATAATCGAGGAAACTCACCATCACATGAACGAAATTGAGCACTACCACGCATCCCATATAGCTACCGAAGTCGCGAATACTAATCACAGCGGAGGAAACATTGGAGAAGAAACAAATTGCTGTTGTCAATGATGATACAAGCATCATCTGTTGGATCATAGGCAATTAGCAAGAAATGCAACAGAAAATCAATTCCACACAATCCTCTCACCGACCCAGCAGTCTTGTAGGCGAGGATCATGCGGTTTTTGATAATCGGGGGCTCGCTCAGATGTTCCTCACTAAGCCTTTCGCCTTTGCTATCTTTCAGGAAGTCGAGCTTGCTGTGCTCGAATGAGTCAATCGTCAAGAAAATGTCATCGGCGCCGATGCCGAGCATCACAAATATGCCTGCCACGTGCATTGCTGTCAGTTCGTTGAAGTCGAAATGATATTGCCAATAGAGTGCCGACGTGAAGGACAAAACCAGCCCCAAAACACCAGCAAGTACCGCGATGATGTTCCGGACCTTCACGAATATCATCATGGCGATAAATATCAACGCAGCACCGCTCCACTTGGCATCGTGTTCCAGTGCATTGTTTGCCTGTGCAAAACGTTAGCTGCTAGACTTGTCATGGTACCCTAAGCGCGCGCACTCACCTCATAATCAGTGATATGGGTGTTACTCCAAGAAAAGACGAGCCCTGGGAATTGACCAGTCATGTCAGCCTTCCACAACTCCCGATGCAAACCTTCCAGGAAATCATGAATTTCATCAAGATTTCCTCCGCCTTTGTTATTGAGCAGTACGGAAGTCATTGTCACGTTTGAGGCAAGATTGTCCTTCGAGAAGTACTTATCCATTTTTGCAAGAGCCAGCTTGGAGCCCGGAAACTTCATCAGCACTTCATCTATGTCATCGACAAGCTCCCCGTTAGTAAAGAAGTACGGCGCGATGGAACTTCGCGTTTTCGATTATGCGTGTCAGTGCAGAAGAAGAGCTTGCATTCACGCATAATCGAGGACACTTACTTGAATGGAAAGCAACCCCCAGCATTCCCGTAGCAATATTCGTGTCGAACTGTGGCAGATTCAACACGAAGTCCTCGAAGCTATGGATAGAACGGAGCACCTCGGGTGTGAAAACTGACCCCCCCTCAGGGTTCTGGTAGAAGAACGATATCATGGTGCGTCCGTTTCTCTTTTCGTAGAGATTGGACTCTTCGTCCAAGCTCCTGACACCCTCCTCCAGCACCCGTCGGTTGTTGTAGCTGCTACGGTACAGCGCCTTGCAATTCCTCGTCTCGTTTCGCAAGGTGTCTATTTGATGGTCTACGAGTTCCTCAAATTGGCGGGCCGCTCTTTCAGCTTTGGTGTCAATGTCGAGGTAGCTGTCGAAATCCAGATTTACTGAGATTGTGTACCCGTTATTCACGTAGGCAAAGTAGCTCAGAACGACCGGTATCGACGTAAATATGACAAGGAAGAGGAAAGGATAGTTCACCAAGGCTCTCAGCCATACTTCATGAGGGGTAGGAATTGGCTCGACCGGCTTGTTAGCCGAGGGATTACTTTCGAAGCCATCTTCCCCGTCTGCTGCCCCAACTGCATCCCTTCCCGCGACGCTGGTCGTTTTCCGAAACTCTCTTTTCCGAAACTCTCCACCACAACGACCATTGCAAAGTGTCAGTACAGAGTAGAGAATCCAACTCATCATGTAAACTCCCAACAAGATTAAACAGATGGCAAGGAAACTCAACCTTGCATTTTCATCGGAAACTTCGTCGGACGCCGACAGGGCATTGACGGCGTTGCCAGTCTGTCCAGACCATGACATTTTCTTTCCGAGATAGTCGACAAAATTTTCGAACGACTCCGGAACCTTATCCTGGAAGGTGTACCTTGGACACGCTTTCCCAGCCACTGATTTGGAGGGAGGAATGTATAAGTGAAAACCCTCATAGCTCGCTTTCATCCCAGACCGGAATACAGTCTCGGCGCCCGTGGACTCCGACGACGGGGATGCGATCCAGGCTACGTTGACGCCGGCTTTAAGCGCCTGTTTAGTCGCGCTCTCCACAGACCGCTGTCGACTCGTCAAATCGCCGATGTCTTCCGTGCTCATTGGCCGGACGAGCCAATCGTCGACATTGTCGTCGCCGAGCACGGGACGGAATGCGTCGCTCTCGGAAGAGTACAAGTTTGACCCCTCTACAAATACCAACGTTTTGGGAATTGTCCCTTCATCCGACACCCGTCCCATCGCGACGTCCGATGCGAACTCGAGAGTGTTCACGGCGGTGCTCTCACCCGAAACCCTCATGTCGCTGCAGCCGCCGATACTCCTGCCCCCGTGTGCGGCGACGAGGGCGTCCAGTCCACCAACGTCTGCGAACTTGTCCATCACCCAGTCCTTGACCGCTTCGACGTTCGCGGAACGCATCGTGCTGTCCTGGGGTGTGCAGTCCGGTACGAAGACGTACGACCAGTCGTGCATACTCGCTCCCACTCCTCCGGCGAGGCGGTTGTACCAAGTATTGCGTCTGCCGACGTCGGGGTTGCTTGATCTCCTCATGAATATCGGCAAGTCCGTGTTTGTGTTGGACATATCGTACCCGAAGAGACTTGCACCGAGCGTGATGAATCCGTAGCTCATCCCCCGACAGCTGCCGAGAGGAGGGAGGGTCACGTTCGTCTTGGGCGTGATCTTCCACGGGATCGAGTCCTCTCCCGAAGCGGATTCGAACTCGACAAATACTGCAAAGTTGAGGTATAGACTGTTAGGTCCTGTGTGTCGGGAACTGGGTGTACAGACAGCACTAAACTTACCCTTCCTCAAGTGAGGGTCAGTGCCCCTGCGAAAGATGAAGCTGTACGGGCTTCCGTCGGAGCAACGCGGACCTGTCGTCCCGACGGCACCCTCCGCGCCGATGAGAGAGGCGCCAAGGGGGTTGTTGCCGCCCGGCGAGTCGTGCGGCGGAAACTCGAGAAAATAATGCGTATGTGGATTGGTCAGGTGCGACAGGGGCGAAGTGTCGGCCCGTAGGAGTGGGTTGCGCCTCCGCTGTAAGTTTCGCTCCTCCAGATGATGTTGCGCCGATTCGAAATGCATCGCGCCATATTCGCCAGCTATCGCAACGGCGATAGACGAAAGGATCAATAGAAGTCCCGGATAGGGGCTGGTGATCATAATCATGTTTCTGTTGAAGGGGCGAACCGACCGATTTCCCTGCCCACGCAGAGACCGAGAGCCTCTCTCCCTCCCCTCTTTATCTTCTGACGCGCCGCCTTGCTCTTGCTCTCGCCCGTACTCCTGATCTGTCTGTCGTCTCGAGATCTGGCCAAGATTGCGCCCAAGACGCCTTGGCTGCCTTGTCTTGGCTTTGGGCTTTTGCTGAAGAAGGCCCCAAGAAGGACAAAAGGATAAAAAGATGGCGCTTTCCCGCCCGTAGGATTGACTGCTCTGGCACTTTGCGACACAGTGGGTGTCCGTCCTGTTGACCGTCCTGTCCGTCCTACATTTTATGGCTGTATGTTCCAAGGATGGTCCATGTTGGCGATGGCGCCATCGACCTTATTTTGGTCTTGGAGGGGTGGAGAGTCAGTCATGGTCTTTGGCGTGCGTGCTTTCATCAGGCGTAGGCAGTAGGCAGGCGGGGCAGCGCGCGCGGCAGCAGCGGGCGGGCAGCACAGCACAGCACAGACCGCCCGAGCGTGCGTAAACGGAGTGAGCCGAGAACCAAGAGAAAACACACGCCTCGGCACACGCTTTGAATAATTGGAGCAAGCAAGGCGCAAGGACAGCTACATACCATAGCGGCATCCATGCGGCGGTATGAAGAACGATATGTACGACGCGGAAACAAGTGCCGATATCCCTTGGAGGCGGCTCCGGGGGGATGAGGAGCTAGCGCTGGCAGCGGGGCTCGAGTCTCGAAAGAGTGAGAAGGTGTCATACTTCACTCGGACCATAGATAAAACTCGGACGACCTCGTGGGAGTTGGGGACATTCTCCACTGGCGTCTCTACTGGTGAGGCCACAGGGCCCTGAAGCACCCCGACTTGGCGATGGCGGATCATGCACCTCAGAAGTTCCTCAGCGGCGCAGCAATCTTGACAATAGGTCAGTTGGAGTGGCAATTCTTCTCGCCATTCGCAGCTCAGTAACTAGTAACTATCTCACAGCGATTGTAAGCCGCGAACACTATGAACGGACGTAAGTGATACGATACTACATTCCTCTTTGTTCTCAAAACGCCAAGTGAAACCTAAGCACCTTCTTCAGCCGGCATCACAACTCTGCGCCATGTATGCTGCTCTTCTGTCAGTCTCCGACTTATGGCCATTGTACTGCGTTTATTTTGCAGCACTTTATTTGGCGCTCATTGCAACATCGGTACTGATGGCGGCATTTGTGTCTCGAAGAATGGTGTATGATGAGTGGTCTTCGCTGGACCAGTCGTGCCGAAACCCGCCCGCTCAAGAAGACGAAGAGGATGCAGCGGATACCGACCTGGAGGAAATAGAGTCCCTGATAAAGAACGGCGACGGAGAGGAACCCTCGCCGGGCGATTTTGTCAACCAGCCCGATTTATCGAAGACGTGCATAGTCGGACTAACCAGGGAGGCGTGTGGTCAAAAAACAAGTGTTTACGTTGCAATAGCAATGGTCGCGTCGGCTTTGTGTCTAGCCCTTGCACAGATGATGGTGTGCGCCGCAATTCTGGACT
>JAAMXK010002824.1:0-11802 GCA_019693575.1 Thalassiosira oceanica | reverse complement strand
TTTCGTAATATTCAAAGGAAGCCGCAAGCTTCTCTGCCCTTTGCCCTCCCTCGTAGCGGAAAAAGCTGTCGTTTGCTTCTCAAACGACAGTTTGGCTAAACTACGTACAAGCGCTAGATAGTAAAGCGCCCCGCCAAACGACAGACGATGACACCAAACGACACCCAACATCGAGCCAACTTTGTCGAACAAGTCTTGATTGTTCAAAGTCTACACTGCATTACAAACTTATATGTGTTCCAGCCGACTGTTCCACGGCCGTTTGAGTCTTCAATGCAGCTGCCGGCGGTCTATTTTTGCGGCTCCCGTGGCTCCTGGCGCTGACATTAGCCTGCGCCAAAATCCGTAATTAAGTTGAGTGGTCGAGTGTCACTCAGGACTGTCGACCGGCTCTATCGATCTTCGGGCGTGGACCGCCGACTGCGCCGCAGGGAGCATCAACGCTGCGCTGCCCTGAGGGGCGTCGAAGGGCGGCGGATAGCCTAACCTCTCCATCTGTCCGCTACTAGCTTGGGTTTTGGACCAGAGGGGAGGACTACACATCAATAGGAGTCCACATTGTCTTCTGCTGCAATCCTGGTAACCACCCAAAACTCAATGAATCTCAATGGGGAGTGCATGGGTGGGGAAATTGTACAGAAGTTGTTGGTTTCTAAAACTAAAACTCCCCAACCCAACAAGGAGGAGGTCCCCGAAATCCCAGTTTCTTACACGGGGTCTGGAGTAGTCTAGTAGAAAGTAAGTGACTTTTCTGTTGTCAGAATCAGTGCTTGTCCGTCCATAGGGAAGGTGGTAGGATATGCTCAACTCAACTTCAACCCTATGTATGCCCTCTATCTCTGCTTGGACCCCACCTTTTGATAGACTTACTTATTAAAATGTTAATGTTTTGCTATAAATATCACATCTTCGTCCGTGCCCACTGCCCGCCAAGCTTCCTCAAACCTCTTGGGCGACACAAACTCAGTTTCAACTGTGACACCGGGATTCACAATAACCATGCAACAGTCCCTGTCATCTAGTGACTTGCTGATTCCACTCACTAAAATATAGTGTCCTCGGTATGCAGAGTTAACACTGTGCCCGCAAGGCCCTTTAGTCAGTACGTGATTGTCTACAAGCACAATTGCGACCACCTCGGAATGAGAAATGACTTTGGCAAACTCCTCAAGACAAAGTCTAGGCACCTGCACCATTGGTAGACCCCGACGCTTGGCATCTTCGAGAAGAGATTTCACTCTTAATTCGTCGCATTGAAACGAATCCCTGTAATAGTCGAGATCTTCGAAGCTGTTATCCACTCCCAACCTCGTGGTGCAGTACAGGAACGAAAAGTTTGGCATCTTTTGAAAGGGAGAGCACTCTTCTTCCGGCGAACTAGACATGCGTTTCATTCGATCGAGCGCGTTCACTAAATCTGGAGTCCAAACAGACTTGGTCGCAACTAGATCCCTCATCCACTGCCTTTCGGTTTTGAATACGTCTATTCCCTTGCTGGTGGTTGGTTGGCAAAGCCAGCAATGCACCATTTGCAAACATGCCAATCCTGTTGTCGGACGCAATGACCCAGAGGATGAGATAGACTGCCATGACTGAACAAAAAACAAATTTTCGCGAAAATTCGCGAGACGGTCATTCACACACTCACCGCAATCCCACTTCTCCGACTGACGAATATGATAAATCAGTGTAGGTGCAGGAAAAGAATGGGTCTCATCGGCACCTCTGATGACGTCAAGCATGGCAAGGATCTTCATCGATGTGAAAACAATTTCGTCCTCGCCGGAATTTAGGGCCGTCGCACTCCTCGCGACGAACATCCCAATCAGCCAGTCCATCTTTTTCAATCCTCAGTTTTGTCGCCTGGCTCCATTGCAACCGTCGCGTGCGTATTTTACGAGTGACACGCAGTGACACGTCGACCAGTGGACCATGCTCAAGGCTGAGCCATTTGAGCTAGCACGGCCCGCAAGCAGAAGCGCCCCAGCCAAGTCACCATCCTCGCTCGATGGAAGAGGTCCGGATCCAGGCCATCGAACTGTCTTGTGTGCTGCTACATTTATTTAGAGCTGGTCACTAAACGGCTCTTTCACGTGCTGGGCCGGGGGTCGGGGGTCGCGCACCCTATTTAGGGCCTCTGAGTTGGGTCCCTGCCCCTCACGCAAATTCTGTGGCGAGGCGCGGGCCTCAAGGCCCTAAATAGGGTGGGGGTCGCGTCCGTCGTGTCGGGCGGGCGGGCGGTAAAAGGTGCGCGATGCACGCGACTGCGCGGGCGAAGCAAGCCAAGCAGAGTCCCAGCCGCGCTATCATCGTATCGTCGTTGCGCCGTGTATAGCGCGGGGACTCCCGTTAGCCTCCCGTTCCGGTTGGTTGGTGGAGGGCGCTGAAGATGAGAAGCACATCATGCGGCCGGGGGACTCCGTAGCCGTGTCGTTCGTATCTAATATCGTCACTGCGGTCCGAACGCGAAGAGGAGGCCGAGATCGAGTGCGCACATGACTTGGGCTGTAGGACTCGGTGCACTCCGGGTCTCAGTGGGGTTGCGTCTCTTGGAAGTTCGAGCCACTACACCTTCTTCGAATTGAGTCGCCTGCTTTCAAACGACGACGGCTGGCGAACCATATTGTAGGCTTTCGTGCGGAGCCCCGGCGATCGCTCGCAATAGAGCTTCTTGATGCCAGAAGATGGGTGGATACTTTTGCGCTTCGTCGGTGGGATCCGCACGGTCGAGGGCGACTCTTTTAATGAACGAACTTCTACTCTCAACCGAGTTGATATTTCGAAGCAAGCTCACTTGGATACTGATATTCGGGCCAATCGCCCTCATCGGAAAGGCAGGATTGTTCGGAGAAGCAACTTGTTTCGTTTTAGCGGGCTTGACGTTGATTCCCCTCGCCGAGCGTCTCTCTTTCGTCACAGAGGAGGTTGCGAACCACACCAATCAAACAATCGGGGCATTGCTCAATGCTACTTTCGGAAACGCACCTGAACTGCTCATCTCAAGTGCCGCACTTAAGGAAGGATATTACAGAGTGGTCCAACTCACATTGCTGGGATCGATGCTGACGAATTTGCTATTCGTGTTCGGTCTCTCGTGTCTCATCGGTGGATTGCGATATCAAGTGCAGGAATTGAGGGTTGTGACCGGCAACGCGAGTATTGGAATGCTCATGTTGGCAGTAGCAGGACTTGCTCTTCCTGCTTCATTGATGCTAAGTGACGAAATGATATCGACAGGTTCAGAAGAGAAGCAGTATGTGGACAAGAACGGGGATGGTGTGAGTGACATCAACGATGGTCCAACTTACTCAATGGTCGGGTTCTCGAGATTCAACGCGGTTATCATGGTCATGGGATACTTGCTGTATCTTCTTTTTCAGTTGGGTTCACACAGCGATGAATTTGAAGACGGTGATCCTGACGAAGTAGGCGAAGTCTTGAGTGCGAATGGGGACGTGGAGGCTGACCAAGACCCACCAAGTCGACGCAGGAGAGTCACACGGAACAAGTTCTGCCACAGACTTTTTCTTGGGACGAGAAGTAATGACACAGCTGACACTAGTACAAGGGGGCAGTATAGACAAGTCCATAGATTGTCCGCTATACAGGAGGTTGAAATGTCGGCGCAGTCGTCTGAAAGTGAAAAAGCGTTTCCTCGAAGCAGCTCATCGCTGCCAGACAATCTCAGAAACGAAAGAAAAAACGGTGAGCACAGGGAATTGCGACAAACCTTTTCGGACGAAACAAATCGTCAAAAGTCCGGCAGTCGCAGGAGGAAATTAGGTCTTCTTGAGAATGAGGAAGATGCCACGAGGGCAGCGCCCCAATCGATCGACATCGATCCATCATCATCCTCACTCGGGCGGAAATCCGTGTCAAATAAGAGTCATTGTTCAGATGGCGACGAGGAAGATCATGGCTTTGCGCCGGAGTTTTATTTTCCATCTGACAGTGGTGACGGAGGTGAGCTTCTCTACACATGATCTGTTGCATTTTCGCACCATCCTAATTATGACTCCCATCGCGAAGATGTGCACATGTCCTTCAGATCTGGCCTTGTCTGGCTTTTTGCAATCACTATTAGCATCAGTGCAATGAGCGATATACTCGTCGACACGATTGATGGGTTTGCCTTCAGATACGGCATATCAGAAGTCTTCACCTCTCTTGTGATCCTTCCATATTTTTCAAACATAGCTGAACAAGTCTCGGCGATAATCTTTGCATACAGAAATAAGATGGACTTGTGCATCGGGATAACTGTTGGCTCAGCTGTGCAAATTGCGCTGTTTGTACTGCCGGGCTCAGTCTTGATTGGTTGGGCAATGGACAGATCGATGAGTCTCTTCTTTCGTGGCTTTGAGACCTGCTGCTTGATATTCAGTGTAGTGTCAGTCGCAGCAGTCTTGCAGGGAGGGACAACAAACTGGCTCGTCGGTTGTTATCTCATGGGTGTCTACTTCATGGTCAGGTAGGCGCGGAGACTTTCATGTTGTTAGAAGGAGCCGAGTCGCTAACTTTTTGCTTTTTGTGCATCCCCAGCGCCGGGTTCTGGTTTCACGAGCTCGAGGATTTGACTATCGACGGCGAGCTTACAAAGGAAATAGCTAACTTCCGTGCTCGTAACAGTAATAATTCTTTATGAACATGGATGATGCATGGAGTCCAGATACTACACACACAGACACATTGTCATGATCGACCCCCAACAACGATGGAATTGAAAGCAGACCGATGAAAGAAAACCATTTCGTGCGAGTGTTAATGGTCGATGCAATAATATTGACAATTTCGAGTTGCTGCCCTCCAACCATACAAACTCTAATCTTTAGATCGTAACGTGCAAGAGGCCGGTATGCCCGCATGGATCTTGATGGTTCTTCAAATTTCAACAGGATCTACTTGGACTTCCGAGGAGGGACTGGTGGGACCCGGACCATGCTCTCGCCTTTCTCCGCCACAAGTGCCTCGAGACCAGCAAGCTGAGACTCCAAATATCTAGAATGCTCATCAAGACGCTCTCTCATTCGGATAATGTGATCGATCTTTCCGCGACTTGCGTAGTCGTAGAGCGTGTCAAAGTAGCGCTTTTCAATCACATCGTTCGTGAACTTGCGTGTCAGCTGCATGCACTCCCGAGCACCAGGCTTGCGTTGATTCTTGCCCGTTCCCTTCATGATCACACCGCCGGGTCCTTGCTGCTGGATGGCTCGGCTGGCGGCAACCGCGGCGCTGCGCTCGGCCACCAACGACAATCCACCGGAATCACCTACCTCATCGTGGAAAATGGTACGCTGAATTTTGCGCCCACTGCGGCTGCGCTGACCTCCCACGGCTGTGGCGATGTCAAGGTGCAGGTTGTCCATGGAAATCTCTGACTTCGATGGAAACATTCTCGGGATTGGATCCTTGCCATCCTTTCGTGGTCTCCCGCGCCCCCTTTTGTTAGGGCCAGACTGAGCCGCCAAGTATTCCTGATGACGTTGTTCCGCCTCAAGGCGGGCTGCCATTTCGGCTTTGCTGGGGCGCCCGGGACCACGTTTTTTGGGAAGGATGATGCCAGCTGCTCGCATTTCAGCCTCCTTTTGCTTCCGGTTGTCGGCGGCGGCCTTACGTCTCTCACGGTCAACGCGCTTCCTCTCCTCCTCCAGCTTCTTCTTTTCGGCCTTGGCTGCCTTTCTCTTGGCCGCGGCTTCCGCCTTTTTGGCATCCGCCACAAGCCTTCTCTCGTCATCAACTTTCTTCCTTGCCTCGCGTTCTTTTCGCCGTTTCTCTGTCTGCACCTTCTTACGATCGCCGTCTATGCAGGCTGGGCAGACCCAGTCACCCTCGGGGACACCAGGTAGACCAACGCAGAAAGTATGATACTCCTGATTACATCGATCGCAAAGGATGGTATGTTCTTTCGCGTACTTGTTGAAGCAGACCCGACAGGCACAGAAACAGCAGAACTTGATCTTGTCGAGATCGAGGCACACGGCGCTATTGAATCGGGAAAGCAGTGAGGAAAAATGAAGAGACATTAAGAAGTACACTCTTATCACGCACCAGTTGAAGAGAGTGCCCGGCTTGCGGTTTGCCGCCCCGATGCCCGAGACGTTGTTGTTCGTCTCTTTCTTGATTGCAACGCGACTTGTATTCTGCTTGCCCCCACTCTGAGTGTTCTTCTTTGTCGCGCCCTTCTTCGGCGGCGGGGGTGCCCTATCGCCACTCTCGCTGGCCTCATCGAGCTTGGCTCTCTTTGACCTGGTGCCGCCACGTATCGCCACCGGTTCCGGAGATGTGTCGTCGCCGCTCCATTCGGGGCGCTTCGTTGATCGCACGGCTCGTCCGTTGTTGCTGTATGTGAGCTCGTGTTCTTTTCCAATCTTGAGGGGAGTGGGAATAGCAAGAGCCTCGAGTTCACGGGGGAGCACAGCCGATGCGGCCGGCGAGGTGGGAGGGATGTTTGCATCAGAAGGATTGGGCTCCTTCTTGCGGACGAAACGGCCTTTCCCGTCGCGGCCTGCGCCACGGCGAATCGGCAAGGGACGTGTCTCATCGTCAGAATCCACACCGAGTTCCTCGCCACCACCACGTATGGCACTTGGGCCTTCATCAGCAGAGATGCTGCAGGTCTTTGCGCGTTTTGGAGCGCGGGGATTCTCCATCGCATCGACCCTTTCCTTGCTTCGCTTGGCGGACCGCAATACCTCGGCACGGGCAGTTCCCCCCCTGCGCTTCTTGCGCGGGCAACAGGCACCGTGAGGGTCTTTTGTTTTCGTACCCGTCCGCAACTCTTCGATGCATTTTTGACAGCCAGACTTGACCGCGTCCTCCAAAGTTACACGCCCTGCGATACTACCCACGACAACGAGATCAGAGACTTCCTTGACGACGTGCTCAAGAGCCTCGCTCGCTGTGCGACTTTGAGCATGCGTACTTTTCGCCACAACACTGCTGGCTTTAGGCGCTCGCTTTCGGGGGCATCCGTGATCGTGGGGACCAGACGTCTTCGCGCCACTTCCAAGCTCGCGGGCGCATTTCCTGCATCCTGAAGCGGCCCCCTCTTCAAGCGATACTGCCTCCCACGACTTGTCGGCTCTGTGCATCTCCCTCATTTCGGCACAAGCCTCGACGGCTTCCTTGCGCAAAGCGCCGTTCTTTCTGCCGCCCAGCACGCCATCGGCCACGCAGAAGGCACACGCCCAATCGTCCGGTGGATCACCTGTCAATTTCGGCCTGACACACTTCAGAATGAAGATTCAGCGAGTGAGATGAGAATAATATCTGCACCGGAATGAATGCGTGGCTCGCACTCACATCGATGTGGAACACGAGGTTGCACGTCGAACAGCAAAGCAGTTCCCCAGGTTGATTGCAAACCTCGCAGGCATCATTGTGCTGGTCGAGAAAATCTATCTCGTCCGTAGTCGAGATAGCTAGCTCCGGCGAAATCTCCTTCGCAAGGGGCAGTTTCTTCGCAGCTGTTTTTGTCAACTCCACACTTTCATCCCGCACCTGGAAGTTGGCCACGTTTTCGGATTCGTCGGACACGTTTGATGATTCGGAACCAAGTAGGACCTTGTGCGATCTCTTCTTATCCGTTCCTGTGAGAGACAGCGCGTCCTCGTAATCCTTATCCAGGATTTTGAGCACTCGCTTCAGGAAGGCCACGCACTCTCGTCGGCCGTTCCTTCCAGCATTACCCCCACCGATCGTATTCCTGTGCAATTTCGTCATGTCCACAATGTATTGACGGTGCTTCCGATAGGACGCAATGACACGTCTGGCTTTGTCATGGTCCTCGTCTACGAATAAAAGTGCGGGACGCGGTGAGACAAGGCGAAAAAAATGAACATCCTTTGTACTCAGGAGGCAATCTGGCGCTGGGCCATGATGGAAGACTTCCTAAACTCACCCACGCTGGAATTTACGGCCCCGGTGGGTGTCTCGCAATCTTCCTGGCCCATCATTTTGGATAGCGACGACAGCATTGAACGTGCACGCTCGTCCCACTTCGCTCGCTCAAACGGCGGCCACGTCTGCGGTAGCACTTTGGTTGTCGACATTCTAATGCAATATCAAATGGGGGGGACAACAGACATTTTCATGTTTCATTGTCTATCATTACAATAGAGGCTATTGCGCCACAAACGTCTGCGTCACTCACGAAGATCTTAATTTTGGCGGGAATTGAAGAAATCAAACTGGACGCAAGACCAAGACAGGCGGATCGAAGCCTGCGTGCGATGGTGCGTAGCACACCATGACAGACTCCTATCATCACGAATCATCATGCCATATGACAGCAGTCTTGTCTTGGGGGGCACCAAGACAGCCAATAGCCAATAGACAGATTGATCCGCCAGTCCGCCAGACATTTGAGTCAAGTTTGTCTCTTGTTGTACTGCAAAGTTTAAGCCGCAAGTGCCGCAAGAGAAACGCTTTGGCACATTGTCACAATCATACTATCAGATCGACAACATGACGACGAAGTATTATCTCTTCAACTTTCCGCCCGTGGCGGACGCATACTCGGTCTGTCCGTTTGCAATAAAGCTGGAGTCCTTCTGCCGCGTAAACGGCATTCCCTACGCGACAGGTAAGTGGATATGCTGTCCCTCTTGCACTGCTCTAATCGCAGACTGAACTGACACAAACTTTCAGTGTATACCACAGAATTCAGCAAGCAAGGCAGGTCGATGCCCTATTGCAGAGTTGGTGATCCGAACACGGGCGATGAAATCTCGGACTCCAATTTTATCGTCGAGCGATTGGCCAAAGACTTTGAGGTTTCAGACGCTAAACTATCAACTTTTGAGAGAGCCATTACACATTCGTGCGCTCGTATGATCGAGGAACATCTTTGCCAAATTGGTTTCTATTTCAGGTATGTCGCTGTCTCTTGAATACAAAGCTGAGGTACCATTGGTAATCTCCTGTCACTACTGCCCGTTTCTTTTAGATATGGTCTGCACATGAAAGCATTCGTCGACTCGTTACATCTTGAAGACAGGTGGGACGAATCCCTCGAAATGTGGGCCAGGTTTCAGCCTGATGCAACAATCGACAAGACTAGAAAGCGTGGCTTGCTCAGACACTCAGACGAGACATTATGGTCCATGTCGAACGACGACATCCAGGCGTTGAGTGACATGCTTGGGGACAGTGATTATTTCTTTGACGGGCTTCCGACGCTGATCGATTGCACTGTCTTCGGGCACCTCTCCCAGTTCTTGTGGATTCCGCTAGACTTTCCGCAGAAGGCGTACATCAAAGAGCGATGTCCGAATCTCGTTCAATTCATGGCGAGATTCCAAGAACAATATTGGCCTGACTGGGAGTCGAGGTGCAAGAAACAATCCAACCAAAAAGTTGTCAGGTCATCTACGTAGAAAGAAGAATGCTAAATTATTTTGCGCCCTCAACCGCACTTCTTAACTTCTTGGAGAGAATTTGCAAGCCTTCGCCGGATACGCCAGCGCTGATTCCTAAGATGTCATCACTCGCGCAAGCGATTCCGACCTCGTCAGCTGCCTGGCTGAGCTGATAGAGTATCTCTTCCCTTCGTCCCACGACGGTATCTTCTTTGGGAATCAAGTCCATTTTGTTGGCCAATATCAGAGACGGGCGATTCATTATCTCGATCCGACGTCTTCTAATTTCGTCATCCCCGGAGTTTCGCTCGACTTCCGTCTCGTCTTCAGGATGGAAGACGCCGCTGCTTCCGTATTCCCTCAGCTCTTTCCCCAATATTCTCAAGTCGTTCACCGGACATCTCCCATCAACCCCCGCCGCGTCAACGATATAAACCAGCGCCTTTGTTCGCTCGATATGCCTTAAGAACTCCATCCTGGGAAGGTTTGACGAGTCACGTGAGAAACATAGATCATCAGTAACAGAACAGAGACCTTGGACATACCCCTTCCCTCGGCCTTCTGCCGCGCCATCGATTAAACCAGGTACATCTGCCATCACCACATTGAAACCATCGTTGTACTGTACAGTACCGACTAGTGGATGAAGCGTTGTGAAAGGATATGATGCAATTTTGGGTGTGGCCCGGCTCATGGCCGATAGCAGACTACTTTTCCCTGCGTTAGGGAAACCTTCATATTTGACATCAGAGAGCGAAAAATGAATCGAAGATCTCAAGATGGACGAGGTGACCTGCCTTGCTTACCAACTAGCCCAGCATCCGCAATGAGTTTTAACTCGAGCTCCAAATATGACAGCTCACCAGGTCCTGGGGCAGCTTTTTTGGCGGCGTTCGCGGCCATGCCTGAGAAGTAATGCCGACTGGCGTAGGCTTGATTGCCCACGCCTCCCTTGCCACCGCCCGCAACCAGAACTCGGGTGTTGGGTTGATCTAGATCGGCTACAAATACAGCATGGCGCGACATTCTAGACTCGTCGCCGTCATCGAGGCCATATGCTGTTGACGCCATTTCCAAATCAGACGAAGACCAGTGATACATTCCATCGTCAGCTCGTACACCAGAATTGACGAGTTCTTTGTCGATTTCAACCTCGCTTGACTGCTTCCTATGTTTCTTCGATGATTGCAGCGCTTCGTAGTACTCTTCGAAGTCCTGCTCGCTTTGGGCGGGATCAAAACTGTCGAAGCTCTCATCTTGTTCGTCTTCTCCTTCAGATCTCTCATCGTCTTCTGCTTCCGATTCCAATCCCTCAAATTGTCCGTCGTTATCATCAAGGTCGTCTCCGTACATCACATCAAGTTCATCCCAATCCAAGACTCTACGAACTACAACCCCGCAAGGGACGCGAACATGGAGATCATTTCCATTCCTGCCGTTCCTGCCGTTCTTGCCCCCGTTTCCACCGTCTTGTCCAAAGTAATGATGTCTTTCGAGTTTCAAAGAGCTAAGCTGAGAGTCCGTTATTAGGTAAACATCGCCTCCTTTCCCACCGTGACCCCCACACGGCCGCTTTTTGTATGAACCCAAGCTGTGAAACGAAATCGAGCCTTTCCCTCCCGAACCTCCCCGAGTTTTTATCTTCACCCGGTCTTTGAATGGCACCTGAGCTCTTGGCTTGTTCTTTTCCCTTTGTTTTCGTCTTTCTAACCGGGCTACCTTCGTCGGATCAATCGTCCACCTTCCAGGTCCCAGTGCGAAGTCGTCATCCTCGATTCGCGAGCTGGTGATTTGAAAACGTGATGTCAGACTCCCTTGGCAAGTTGGTGATGGCCGTGGTGTCCTCCGCTGGCACCAGTAGCATCCCAAACGAGTGACGCCAGTGACGACTCTGCAAGCCGCAGATGGAGCGGTTCGCCCCCCCCCAAGCCGATTCATTCCGACCGTTCCGTCTTCCGGCGACCACCGAGCCGTGTTTGAATGACCCGCCGGCGCCCGCGTGAGATCTGATCAGTGTCCTCCACATGCACAGACAGCCCCATCGCGCCGATCGATCGCTCGCCTCAGCAGCCGCATACGCCGCATGCCATAGACCTTTTTACAAATCACAATCTAAACGCCACGTGGAGTTTTTGAGATCTGTAGCTCAATTGATTTGTTAGCGAAATTACTAGTAAATTTTGCCGGCCGAATCATCACTGTAGTGGGTAGTGGGGCACGACCGTGACGAGCATACATCGGAGATGCTGTATGAACTTTGCTGTATACCCAACTTCTAATAATCGTCGAGATAATCCTATCGCACCTTCGATGATTTTGTAGTGTTACTACGTAGTTGGCCAGTCGCGCAATCAATTGAGCTACGCTCAATATAAGGCGGGTACCTAAGAGTTAATCTTAACTTCTGGGTTAGACTTCTGTGAACAGGGGGGGGGGGGGGGGG
>JAAMXK010002795.1:0-17412 GCA_019693575.1 Thalassiosira oceanica | reverse complement strand
AGCACCGAGCTCAGGTGGAGTGGGACGATCGAAACAACTTACAAAAACGAATATATTATGGGCCGCCTGGGGTCTGGTGGGCGGATCTCTCTCTCTGCTCTGGCTGGCTCTTCTATGAGTACGACGGCCCTGACCCGATGCCGACCGTTGTCTGGACCGAGAGCTCTCTGAATCTCAATGCGATTAAAAAGCGAATGATGAAGCGAGGGCCGAGTCGGCGGCAGTAGTGGCCACCCTCTTTAGGGCCTTGGGGACCCTTACCCGCAGGCGGGCTTGGTCCCGAGGCTGCGCCTCAGATCTCTGAGACCCTTGAATAGACCAATGACTTTGGGGGGTAGACTCGAATTTTCCGTGCCGCGTTTTTCGCGGCCATAGGCGGCACCGCTTTTGAGGGGTTGGATAAATAAGCGCGGCGGCCGTTGTGTTTCTGCGTTCTCTAGCAAAACAGTAGTGCCGACATTTTTGCGGCCAAAAAGTGGTGCCGTCAAACGCAGCACGGAGAGAATTACGCGTCACGCCCCAACTTTCTACTCTACCATTGGTCTATGCCTTGAGAGGGTGGCGTGGGCCACAGTGGCGGCAGCAGCCAGCAGCAGCAGCCAGCGAGCGTGTAGAGAGCAACACCATCGATTTTCAAAGCTAGTCATACACTATTACTATGGCGCAGGTGGTAGGACGTAGATATCCGTTTGAAAATCCCTGTGATGTCACAGGCGCTCACTCCTTTTGTTAGCTACCTGATGTAATTGTCCGCTGGGGAGTAAGTTGTAAGTTGGCAAGTTAGTTGGATATTTGGATTATGTTTACGCATCAATCTGCTCTAAAAATCTAGAATTTTCCTTGACAGGGGGTTTCGGGGGTGGGGGCCGGGCGTATCTATGTCTCAATCGAACATCTATGTCTCGGACAGTGGTGTCCCTTCTTTCTCGAGTTGTGCAGTGTTGAGCAATGTTGTTCAACTCCAAGTCCAAAAACTTGCCGGTGATCCAGGTGTTGGAACCCCCACCCCCCCATTTTTACCGTCAAAAATTACGGCAAAAGTCGCCTGGCTGCTCTGAGACTCTAAGAGCACTCAAGATTTTGTGGTCCAGTGACACACTATACCGCCCTCGTCGCCCTCTGCACCCCTGCGCCGATATAATAGCGTATATGACCATATACCATATGTTTGCTTCCGGCCGTACCTACCTACCAGCCAGTTGCTTCCCGCCATGAAGAAAAAAGGCGAGTGATTTGTGCTGTGTCTACAAGAATTGCATTTGTATGCCCAACAGGTGCGACGACCTACCTACCTACCTAGGAGCCGCCGCACGCTCAGGCCGCCACTCTCACTTAAAAGTTCGGTGCCGCCGATCGGGCGCGCAGCGGCAAGTTTGGTCGAAAAGCACGGGAAACAGGAAGCAAGCTCTCTTAATACGAAAAACGGCTATGCAGTGCGGTGTTTATTTTAAGCATAGCGCTTCATTTGCGTGCCTTTTGCCTAAACTTGCTGCCGCGCGCTCATTAGGCGGCTCTGCAACTTTTAAGTGAGAGTGGCGGCCTGAGCTTGCGATGACTCCTAGGTACAATGATCGAGGAATACACAGACATCGCTCAAGTCACTAGTTTTTAAAATCTTTCTAATTCCAAGCGAGAGCCACAAGCGATCATTTTCGTTCATTATATTAATTAATAGGTGTGATGAATCTATAGCGATCAATGGAGTTTATATGAAGCAGATGTGACAGAAACGGCAGATGGCAGTTTTGCCGCCGAATGTGAAGCGAGTGTTGTGCGGCACCTACCTTGCGCTGTGTTTTATCGCTATGTGCACCTTAAGGATTGACCTATAAGTAAGGTAACCGGCCCCCCGCCCAGCGCGCCTTCTGCCCGTCTAAAAAAAGTGCGGCCCAATTGTTATTGTGTAGCTACTTAAGGATGTGTATGTAGGCCGTAATTGAGATTTTTAGAAGGCCATTAAGTTAGTTTATGAAGATTTTTGTGCACTAGACAGTCTACAGACATAGACTTTGTGCCGCAGGCAGGGCTGGGGTTTATCTGGAGAGTTACTTTGGCAGTGATTTTATCTTGCTATTTGTAGTCACGCGCACACATTATAGCAAAAAAATATCTCTCTTTCATGCAACGGCTTGGGTGATTGCATATTTGTTGGTTGCAATGAAGTGATTTCCCTCCACAACCGTGAGGCGTCTTCTAATTTTCTTGTTGGCTGCTGCTACTGGGGCATTCATTTTACCATTCACCACAAATAGAGGGTTGTGTCCTCTGAGTGCATTGTTGTTGACAGTGATCCCATCCTGGTACTGCTTCAGCTTTGATTCGAGCGATTCCCCTCTACCACTGAGGTGACGGACATGCTTCTCGAGCTTGAGTACGTCTATCTTGGCAGCATTGTACCTTTTCCAAAATCCTTGGGATTCGTTGCCCAGTCTCCCCAGGCATTTCATGACAAATGCTTGCTTGTTGTCCGGGGACTGATTGACATCAGTGTTGTCGGTATATTCGTCATCGTGTGTTGATTGTGTTGCACTCCTTTCCAGGGACCTTGCTTCATTCAGTTGGCAGCAGTCCAAGGCAATCTGCTTCGCCCGATGGGCTATCTCACACTGTTTCTGGAGCTCGTCCTTGTATCGGTTGGCGCGCTTGATCAGGTTGACAAGCTTTTGCTGTTGATCTTGCCTATACTTATTGATCTGACCCTGAGTCATGTTCCACCTAGATATTGCCCTCGTCTTGCGCTCCAGTAATTCCTCGTGCTCCGTTTCCAGCTGAGCCTCCTCCTGTCTAGTGATAAGCTGCAGACGGTGTATCTCTCTCTGGCATTGATTGGCCTGGCGGGTCTTGGACTCGATGTCTTGTCTGATTGCATCGTCCCTGGCCTTGAGCTTATGATACGACCCTTTTGTTGCTTCGGTTTGGCAAGCAAATGCATTTTTGGCTTGCTCAAGCTCCTGAGTCAATCCCTCCATTTTCGTCTCCAACACAAATCGAACATTGTTCATGTTCTCAATATGCTCCTCCCTAATTGTGTGGAGGGCTAGGGTGTGCTTTTGTCTTGCCTTCCTGTCCCGTGCTTTGACCTCCCTTTCATTATGCGCAATGCTCTCTTTGACTTGGATTATTTGACCGTCGTACTGGTCTGTTATGTTCTTCATGGCACGGTCGGATTGATCCTGAGCTTTCCTCAGCTTTCCTCGGAACTGCTCGTCCAGTGACACCACCTGATTGTCGTGAATGGATATCAGCTCTTCCGTCCGGCACATGTTGGCAACCATTGCTTCCTGGTACAAATCCTGAAGGTATTTGATCTCGGACAAAAAATTGGCTAGCACGTCCTGCTTTCTTTGAGCGCTCTTGTTGTGATACTGCTCAAGGGTCGGCATATCTTTGTTCAGTTCCTCAAACTTTTCTTTGCTCAGTATCTGCCTCCACTGGCTTTGGCATTCTTTTGCGTGTGTTTCGGCAAGCTTAAGTTCTCTGTCAAGATGCTGTCTCACATTGGAGGGTTGTGGTGGGAAAGATGACGACGACATCTCTGACACTTGTGGAACCGTTCTGATCTCTGACACTTGTGGAACCGTTCTGATGGCTTCATCGGTGCTGCTATTCTGATGAGATTGTCCCTCCTGGGGGGAATTTTCTTTCCGTTTCTCGCTCTCATCTTCTGCGGGCACTTGAACTTGAACAGTCATTTCACCTAGTATCAACTACTATTTTAAACCAATAAGCCCAGATAAGCCTCGGCTGTTCACTGGTTTGGGGGGTCAAAATGAACCTTGCTTCAGAGACAACAGCAGTGGTGTGGTGCAAGCTGAGAAAGTCCAAAATCTCTGCAGCGACAAATCATCTCTAGTAAAAACCTCTCTAAAATAATTATTTTTTCTTTTGCTCTGCTTTTTTCAGATTATTCTTTGATCAATAATTTATTTCCAGACTTGTCCTGTTATTCTCCGCCCCCCTAAATCTTAAGTACAATAGTCGTTTTGTCAGTTCTGGGTGTTCATCTTATCTTCTTCTCCATAGCTTTGGTACATAGTCCATGCCTTGTGACATACAAAAGTTTATCCGTTAGTCTACAGGCTCAAATTGATCGGGGAGTGTCGCCACACTGTAGTCCTCAGTCCAGATCGGTCCAGGGGGCACTTCCTTGCTGGTTGATTGTTGTTAGATGCTTTATGCTTTTAATAAGAGCGTTTAGTTTTTTTCTCTCGTGGTTGGGAAGTGGTTCACGAGCATGCCCCCCAAAAGAGCAAAAAACAAGAGCAGACAAATCAACCAAGCACTTACTTAGCCAACACTGCATCGAACAAGCAGGGGCATAAGCTCGTATGGGACCGAGGACTACAGTGTGGGTCCGCCGCCCCCTCTGTGGACAGTTGTTCTTCTCCGGCCCCTTTTGGCTTTGGTACATAGTCCATGCCATGTTAGATACAAAAGTTTATCCATTAGTCTACACCTCAAATTGATTGGGGGAGTGTCGCAGTTGGAACAGGAAATTGTACGCGGCAGCTGGAGAGGGAACAATAGGGGTTAGTCTGGGTTTTAGTGCAAAGTCAAGTATCCTGTGAGCAGGGGCAAAAAGGCTACCCTTGTATGGACCATTGCCATTCCAGGGTCAATATATCAGCCAATACTAGGAACTAACTTGGTGTGGACCCACCCTCCCCACCCACGGTAGCTCGGAGCTTGCCAGCTGAACCGTGAAGCTATATGATATTCAACGGAAAGTTAAGTTGAGATTGAGACATAATCGTTGAACAAAATTATCAACTGCAGAGGCATCATTAGACAGAGACATCAATAGAAGCAAGTCCAAGCTTTGCTCTTGGCGTGAACAGCACAGCGGCCCTGCGGGAGGCGCCCCCGGAGGGAATCTTGTCGTCACGTGAGTCACCATCGGCATTGTCATCACCTCCATTGTCATGTAAGTAAGCGCGACTCTAATTTGCTAGTGTCACATATCTACCTACCTATGGCTAGATAGGAGGACAGTGCTCTCGTGGTGTGTGCCGCGATGCGCACCCGTGAAAGCGGGCAGCCGCGAGATGAGAGCCGAGGCACGGAGCACCGACCGACCTCACAACTACGGTAAGCTCTCTGAGTTTGATAGATTGGTATGTGTGTACGAAATACTTAACTGTTGTGTGTGAAAGCAGCAGACTACTTTGTGTTTGAACTATGATTTGAGGGGTGCAGTCTGGACATGCTTGAGTGTGAGGGGATAGACAGTGTGGGTTCATCAAAGCCGTTCCTGAACCTCCCCTGGTGACTGTTGTGCTGGTGAGTCTGGTGAGGTGCCCCGTACGCTGAGCGTCATATCGTCCAGTGGGACAAACTGAACCGTGTCTAGGGTCCCACAGCTGCCGTGGCTTGTGTAATAACCGCAGCATGGCCTTGATATCCTAGCCACAGAAGGCAGATCAGGGAGCAGCAGCATATATCTTCAAGTAGGGGAGTGTCTAGTTGAACTAATGAATGATTCAGTAAGGTAGAACGATTAAGTATAAAAGATTTGAACTTATATTAACAACATGAATTGCCACAACAGTAGTATGAATTGCCAAAGAACCACTATGAATTCAAAACATTTTTTTTGTGACTATCTCCAAACCAAGTCAGATAGGGACAATGCAAATATCCCAAGACCAGCTGCAACATGAAATGACTGCTGAAGACCCGGTGTGCCCGATTGAGATTCGGCAGCATCAGTAAAAATAGGCGTCATTTCAACTTGGGTCAGACCCTCCGAGTGCCTGATATCAGAGGCTGAGCCCATGCTTGGCACATCGTGGAGACTGTTTGACTCGTCCTTGGGCGTCTCGCCATTGAGATTTTTGGGGCTTGTCTTAGCAGCTTTTGACCGACCACTATTAACTTTCATTGCCTTGGACCGAGCACCGTGAAGTATGCTAGGTTTCTGAGATGAAAATGGAGCAACTTCGTCAACAGGCTCGTCATTACTGGCAGACTTGGTTCCTCCTTTGCCGAGTGCCTCAGCAACATATCCTGGCACCCAAAAGGATCCAGCATTGTCATCTTTCACTTCCTGAGTGACTTTGTCTACAACTCCAGCGGCATTGTGGTCCTTGGTTGACTTACTTGGCGATGAATGGCCGAAGCTGGACAATTTGGATCTCTTTGACCTGAAGGATTTCGACCCATAGCTCAGACTGATTGAAGCCAAAGACTTGGAAGACTTGGACTTGCCCGCCTTGCTGCTCTCCTTGGCATAACTCATGCTTTCGTTATACCATAACTTGGCACTCTTGGACTTGCTAACCTTCCCGGGAGATTCCCAGTCACTTTCAGAATAATCCTGAGGAGTAGCATAAGTGGGAGGGCCGGACCATGGCCAACCCATAGATTTTGACTTTTCTGACTTGCTGCGCCCATTGACCGCTGATTTCCAAATATCTTGAGACTCCTCAGGCTTCAATTTGATTGACTTGGCGTGAGATTTCCATTCTTTTTCTGCGGGCGCAAGTGGCGCCAATTCATCGTGTGCAGACGGGATCTTCTTGCTAGCCTTGGGCTTGTGGTCGCCAACCGCAATCGAGCTCGTGTGGTTGCTCAAAATCGAAGTCACTGTACTCTCCCAGTCTGAGAAATCCTCAAGGGCATTCCACTCGTCACAGTCATCGTCATAGTCATCGTCATCAACAGCAGCATTGTCCCTTTCCGAGATGATCCAGCCCTCATACTTGAGTTTCTTGGGAGCTGTAGACTTCAAGATGCCGCATGCCACTCGCGCGTAGTCCCCTCCATCTTCCTCGATTGTGTCGTGAATGATGACCGCGTGGCCGATGTTGCTACGCAATGCCAGGCCCGAGTCAAACAAGTAGTCGGCTGATCCAAAAGCAGAGGCATCGGTCTCGTAGAACGAGCCCGTTGGGGCAATATCAGCATCGGACTGAGGGTACCACGGATCCCCGTCACCCTTCACGCCCGCACTTGACTGCTTGAAGTGATGCCCTTCCTGTTTGACGGCGCTCTCACAAGAAGTTCCTGTCAATAGATCAAACGTGAGACAAACAACATCAGAAGACAGTACATGCCAAAGTGGCAGAGCCTGAACCAACCTGAGTGGATGTGAACTCCCCCTCGAGTATCAGCTTTCAGATTATCGACCTGCATGACGAGTCGCCCGCTCGTCTCGCCCAGCTGACCGTCAAAGCAGACCTCAATGTAGCCATCTACGTCAGGATATCGTTTGTTGTTGGAAGGATTAATGGTAGCTTGCAGACAACGTGTCCCGTGCTTGATAGCCTTGGAAGATTTGCCTGAGGACTTAGCGCTTTTAGCGCACTTGGAAGGTGCGACGTCATGACCTTTGGTCTTTCCAGCCTTTCCACCAGAGTCCCAATATAATGGTACTTTATGATAGTTGTCATCATCTGGCTTCTCATTTTCATCGTCGTCATAGTTGCCACCCGTCCAATAATCATAGTCACGAAAATCCTTCTTCTTTGAACTTTTGCTCTTGCCAGATTTGGATGATCTGCCTGGCTTGTGTCCAAGCCAGAACCATCCACCGTCACCATCGCTATGCGTGGGTGGTTTGCCTGAGGGCTTATAGTCCGGCGTGTTTCCTGACCCTTGCTTCCGTGTGGGTCTGTCTGTTGGCTGGTCGGTAAGTCCACCCACCTGTAGAGGAAATTACGAACAATTTATTTAGATATTGAGACCAGCAAGAATGACATGTTGCGCTTACTTTAGATGGTGGAAACGTAGCAGTGGGGCTTTCTGTCGTCCTGATGGCATCAAATGAGTTGGTGAACATTCAGATACAGTTATGTTAGAATATTACTCACGGAGATTCGGTTGGCGTATTTGAGCTGAGGTGGCAAACAATGACGAATTGGGAGTGGATTGAGCAATGTGAGAGGCTAGCTCCGTAAGATAACCAAATGACTTACGGTTCAGTCGTGGGGACTTCAGTGGGAATCAATGACGGATGTAATGTGCTGAAAGAGTTTTAAGGCGAGTGAGCCAATGTTGGTGATCGATCTAAGTTTGAGCAATCGTCTTACGGGAACATTGTGGGCTCTGCCACAGGCGTGAGCGTCGGAAATAATGTCGGTGCCAACGTCGGGGTGAGAGTCCTAGATATATTGTGGAATTAGGTAAGACACAAATTCGAAAGCATTGCTTTCAGTTTTTCTGCGATGGTACTTACGGCCCAAGTGTAGGACCTAGTGTGGGAAATAATGTCGGTGATAGAGTTGGGCTCAATGACGGATTGAGCGTGGGTGAAAGCGTTGGCGCCAACGATCTGGACAGGGATAGGATGATCCAACGAATGAGTAAATTGCTCATTCAAATTGATCATCATCTGCGACACTTACGGCCCAAGGGAAGGAGATGTCGTGGGAGGTGGCTGATGCAAAGCAATTGCTTTCAGTCTATGTGTGGATCTTCGTTACTGCAACTATTTCACTTACCGTTGGGTCTTTCGTGGGTGATTGCTGCAATTAACAAGTGACATGGCAGTTGAGTGAGACGGGATCACTCTCTTTGTGTTGGAAAACTCAAACAACCTACCGTGGGACCGATGGCAATATTGAGAAAGATGTCGGCCTGCTTTGTAGCACCACAGGAGTCTTTCACCTCGTACGTGCATCGGTATTCGCCAATGTAACCGTTACCGATGTAGACAATGCTGATTTTATCTGAGCGCACCACGCACCCTGTGATTCCTCTGTTTGACGGAGGCTTTGAAGGGAATTTGACAGTCGGCAAGACGGAATGAATTGAAGGTTTAAATCTGGCAGCAACTGTATTTCGGCTTACCTTAGTTGGTGGCGGTGTAGGCGTGGTTGGCAAGGGTGCATTCCAGGTGGGCTTGGTCCCACTACCCCAGGTCGGGGTTGGGACAGGTGCATTCCAGGTCGGTCTGGAGCCCCAACTCGGCTTCCAGCCGCCTCCCCATGTTGGCTTAGAGTTCGGTTTTCCTCCTTTGTTGTAAGAATTTGTCTTGAGGCGACGCAAGGCTTCCTCTTTATCCTCCTCTTTGTAGGACACGACCTTCGGCTCGCTACCCTTGCCTCCACTCAGCCGAGCCTCGATCAGGTCGGACATTTGAAGGGCTAGGTGGTCGTATGTGTCGTCCTCTGCTAGGCGTCTCGAGTCTCGTCTCTTTTTTGTGCCGCCTCTATCAAGTCCGAGTTTTGAGTCCGTCTCTTCCTCTTCTTCGTCGAGTAATCGCCGGCCTAACCCCTCGTGCTGGGCAACAATCTGAGTAACGACAAGCGGCTCCTGACCCACAGCCGCTTGAGCATAATCGTTTCTCCCCACTATCCGTACTACAAAGTTCGTGTCAGCTCCTTGGACAAGCAATGGATTATTTTTCGATCCTGCGTTATCCGCCGTGGGTATGCCACAAGTTGGCTG
The DNA here is from genome assembly GCA_019693575.1 of Thalassiosira oceanica. Taxonomy (NCBI): domain Eukaryota; phylum Bacillariophyta; class Thalassiosirophyceae; order Thalassiosirales; family Thalassiosiraceae; genus Thalassiosira; species Thalassiosira oceanica. The sequence goes on along the minus strand of JAAMXK010002795.1, from coordinate 8,022 downwards.
CTGCGTTGGCGGAGTAGTAGGCAACGAGGTCGGAGGATTTGTAGGTATACGGGTGGGCGGCTGGGTAGGTGACTTCAAGGGCAGGAGATTATGTTGCGTTAAGGCGTTGATCCTTGAGTAAACTATAGGTGTCAACGAGATGAAAACATACCCTTGTAGGCATCTTGGTGGGCGGCTGTTGATGAATGCAAATGACGGGAGAACCGTTGCGTCAGTCACGCAAGTAGGCAGACAGGCAGACATCCAGACAACATACCTGGTTTGACGGCGATTTCGTGGGGGAAGCCGTTGGCTGTAAAGAGAGTTGAGCAAAAATTCTAGATAATTCTTCTCGTCAAATAGACTTACAGATGAACTGGGCACTGGTACAATAGGACTCTGTAGCGAAATGGGATTTCTTGTCAACGCTTTGGCGAGGTTAAGGAGGCTGCATGAAGTAAGTTGTCACTTACCCTTGACGGTGACGCGCTCGGCGAATTTGTTGGTGAATTTGTAGGCTGAGGAAGGTGGTAGATGAGCCTCAATTGGACGTGGAACAAAATGAGGTCCATTTCGTCACGGCTCACCTTCGTCGTGGGTTCTTTCGTGGGAAGAGGCGTTGTCGGACTTCCCGTGGGAGGAGATGTTGGCTGAGAGAGAAAAATATAATGTGTAAAGTGAGCCTTTATGAGTTTCAGTGAACTGTACTTTTGCGTTTCGATGAATGCATACGCTGTCACGTTATAGCGCACCTGGTCTGTCGTGGGAGGAGGCGTTGGCTGAGAGAGAAGAGTGTTACTAGATGTATCATGACAAGTAATTTCGGGAGTGCTTTGAGAACTTACAGTTTTAGTTGGCACATCTATTATGACTGGACTCTATCACGAAATTGATATGTCAGAAATGATCTGGGCAAGATCAATTCGCTCAAACAAGATTGTTACCTTCGTTGGTTCCTTGCTTGGCTAAGGAAAGGTGGCACAAGAAATCAGTTCACAAGGGAATTGTCAGGCTTGACGTGCTTTTTTCTCTCGCAGCAGCAAAATCATATCTTACCTGATTGGTCGGTGTTTTTGAAGGAGAGGACGTCGGCTAGAAACGAGACGTAAGAAAAGTAATTCATCAATCAAATATTAATGACATACATTTGTGCTGGGGGAACCGGTTGGGTTCGAGGTGGGCTTGGCCTAGAGGTGGTTAGATAAAAAAATCTAATCGAACAAGACAAGACATCGCAAATCGTCATACCGTAGGAGAGACACTTGGTGAGACCGTTGGAGACAAGCTTGGTGAAACCGATGGAGACAAGCTTGGTGATAGTGTCGGAGGCTCGGTTGGCAAGACTGGAGAATCGCTTGGCGAGATTGTTGGAGAGACGCTTGGCGAGACCGTCGGAGAAACGCTTGGCGAGACAGTCGGAGAATCGGTTGGTGGTGGCGAAATCGTTGGAAAGTAGGTGGGGTAATACGCTGGGCGGCGAGATGAACGACGTTGAGTCGGTATAACTTCTCCCGTTCACTTCTTGACGAGTTATCGTTTGACTTACATGGAAAAAGTGTTGGGGACTGAAATGAACAAGGAATTAGTACACCTTTCAACGCCAGATCATAGCAAGTGCGCATCACGACTCACAAGGGTAGGAAATGGGTCGGAGCTGATCAAAACTCCTGGCAACTCCAACTCGGCGATGATAAACTGGATGTATTGAATTGGTTGAGGATCCGGAATGGGCGGTGAACGTCTCAGCCGAGGAAAGATAATGCGATAGTCCCGATACACCACAGTGTTCTCAAACGTTGCAAATCCAAACGATTTTGTTGTGTCCCCTTCAAGATACGACGAGTCTATCGGCTCGCCGAAAGTATTTCGCGCCGGAGGCGGGCCCGTGATCATGCCATTGAACCACACCTCGTTGAATGGTCCCTCAGAAATCAGCTCCCAATCATCGTTGCTGTCAAGCCGACCCTCGATCGAGTAGGTTATTGGGTCGGCGAAATAGAACGCCTCCAGTGGTGGCCCTATATTGGCATACACTCGTATTCCAGTAACTCGGCTCAGATCGCCCTGAGTGAGCATTAGCTCCGGCGGAAATGCGCCTTGGGCGAGAGGACAGGCGAAGTCGGATATTTCGCCATCGCGCAGGTATGCATCACCTCGATTTGGACCTAAATTTGTATTGCACCCGTCGGATGTCAACGTCGTGCTCGGTCCAATCACAGACGCGACTCCTTGGTATCCTGGCAACTCCAGTTCCGATATGAGGAATTCATTGTACTCTTCGTCGTCATTATCGAACCTGTTTCTTTTGAATGTGACTCGATAGTCAAGATACCATTCAATGTTTCGAAAGTTTGCATAGCCGAAACTCTTGCTGCTATCTCCTTCCGTCCGCGTCGAGTCGATGTCGGGGTTCGGCGTTAAGGTATTGCGCTGCGGCACCACCGTATCGCTCATCCACGCGGAGTCGAAGTCTCCAGAAGATATTTCGACCCAGCTCGACGAGGAATCGACTCGCCCCTCGATCGAGTAATTAACTGGATCGTTCGATGGGTCGCCCGTGCTGGCGTACACTCTTATGCCCGTGACCCGGGACGGGGAACTCTGCGTCAAAATAAGCTTCGGCGGGAAGGCGCCATTTCTCGAGCACTGAAAGTCGGATATCCTCCCGTCGCGCAGGTTCCTGTTGGCTCGTGTAGGCGCCAGCGCTATGTTGGGATTGCACCCCACCGCCTCAAGGGATGTGCTGGGCCCAATCACCGAGGCCACCGGAGTGTTCTCCTCCGCTCGCGACGTTCTGGCGAGAGATGATGCGACCGCCAGAGTGCATAGGGCGCGTGCCAGACAGCGCACATGCCTTCCATTTCGTATCCGACCGGAACATCCTCCTACTAGTCGTTTCTTTCTCATTCTTCGACTGCTACAACTAACTTCTCGCGACTTCTGTCGGCAATGATTGACTGGAGGCACTCCATACATTTGTCGGTCGTAGCGTCAGTCTCCGTCGAGCAAGGGCTCTCGGTTTCCCGTCGATGATTCGAGGAAGTATAGAGAGGAGAGAGCCACTCCGATCGTTCACAAATCTTCTCGGCGGCGTTTAGGTTCTCGAGGTCCTCAATGACAAAGTCTGCACTTGTCGATGATAGAACTCGTGTCACCTACAGCGCTTTATTTCGTTCGAGTTGCCCCCCCTCCGAACGACTCGGCTCTGTCGGCAGATGCGTCAAAACTCGAACAATGTTGTTCGATGAGGTTTGGTTTCCAGTTCCTCGAAGCCATGAAGCTCGGGCGGCTCGTTCGTGCAACGCGGTGTGCAACTTGAGCACTCGTCAACACTTCACGACTTCACATCTTCGTCGAGCCACGCGCCGCCGAAGGGGGTTCGCTATTCCCCCCCGTTGCCTGCTGCGCCGGAGGGAGCTTTCGCAGTTCCATTCGAGTCGTCGACGATTCGGAAGCCGTTCGTCTCGGCCCCCGCAGCTCTCTGTTCTAACAAATTTCCTCACACGTCCGTTCGAGGGTTGTTTCGAAAAGCGAGAAGGGCTTCATACAAAATCGCTGATTGGTACGCGTAGGGTGTCGCTAAAAAATGCCCAAACGGAACCGCGCGCGACGCGCGTGAGGGAGGGGGCACGAGCGAGGAGAACGGCGCGGCGGCGGACGGACGGGGATCGGGAGGAAGCAAGCGGTCGCGGATGGGAGGAGAACAGCAAACAGTGGACGACTTGTTGGGACATGTCGATGTTGAGAACTGTTGATGAAGAGTGAAGAAGAGAAGAGGTGCAGGGTGTCTGCTAAAAAGGGGAACGATAGACGAAAGAAATTCGACTAAGATAATTGGATTGAATCGGTGAAGGTGAAGCCTCCGCAATCGACGGCCCGAAGCCCTCGAAACAGAGCAGGTCGACGCTAAATTGCGACACAGTACAATACGCAGCGCCCACCATGAATCGGAAAACTTTACGGAGGAAAAGACCGACAAGGATCGTGACGTCACTTCTATTGCTGACTGCTCTATTGACGAATGCGGTGGCGCAGGACGAGCCGACGTTCTATCCCACGTATCTGTATTCCTACGTGAGTCTCTGCAGCTTGGACGTTTCGACTCGAAAGAGAGACGTCGCGACGACGGTGTCGAGTCACGCGAGGAAACCTGGCAATCTAACAGTTCGTTTACAAAAATACGCAGTTCCCGACTTTTTTCCCGACGTTGCAGCCGTCCGAGGTGAGAGGAAGATAGTGAAAGTTTGAAGGCGCAAATGCCGCTGTCTCGTCTCGATTCGATTGACCTTACATTGATTCTTGCAAACGACGAAACAGAGCCCAGCGAAAAGTCCCACGGGGAAGCCCACGCCGGATCCGACTAGCGCCAACCCCACAAAGAGGCCGACGGACGAGCCATCGGTCAAACCGAGTCCTGTAAGTTGGTCTGTAGATTGCGAAAGGATCCAAGTCCCGATCTGACCTCGTTTGCGGTTTGTTTCGCTTGGGAAATCAGGCACCGACACTTCCGCTTCCGACAAGGGTTAGTTCTGTGCTGTTGGTTGTCGTCCCTCTATTCGATAACCTTATTCCACTAACTCGCCTCCCTTTGAATGGCTACGGGCAGAGTCCGAATACTGAACCTACGACGCAGTCGCCGAGCGATAGGCCCACGTCAAAGCCAACGAATAGGCCGACGCCGGAGCCGACACCAAGACCGATGCCTGTACCGGTGACAGACAGTCCTGTCTCGAGTGTAAGTCCATGCTGTTCTCTTCGATCATCTTACACTCTAGACTTTCTTACATCGGACTCGCCCGTCTGCTCTGAGTAGAAGCTGCGAGTCGCGCCAGCTCCGCTTACGGGACCAACAGGTGCCGTCACGACCAAGCCCACTGTGCCTACATTGTCACCACCAGTTGTAGACGAAGCGCTGGCATTGATGCCAGCCGAGGACAGGCTGAGCTGTGGGTCCTGTCCCACGCCAAAGGTGCCGACTAGAGTTCCAACTAGGGTATGTTTCGAACTGACAAGTTGCGTGCGTTTCGACTCGAAGATAACGCCAACATTTCTCGTCAATTTCAGCCGCCTACCGCTTCGCCGACAATCGCGGTAAGTCATACTTGTATGATGAGGGATATGCTTGTCATCTTCTCTCTAAATTCACGTCAATCCTCACTGGTGTGTAGAGAGATCTCGGCACGCCACAAGCACAAGATGTTGGGACGAAAGTTAGTCCACTGAATGTTGAAGGAGCTGACACGAACTATGTAATACGGATAGTGGGCGATCGCGCCAGCATAACGAACCCTGTTCCGGGTCAGGAGCCGCTTGTCGTTAATCAGATTGTTGCCCAGCACGAGGGTTTAGGCCGGCGATTGCTCGACGACAAAGAGGAGGAGATTGACTCGGAACTTGGACTTGATGGAGGTGACATGAAAAAGAGACGAGGCAGACGCCTAGCAGAGGATGACACATACGACCGCCTCGCCCTTCAAATGGCGGACCTGATCGAGGCTCGGCTGAGTGGAGGCAAGGAAAGCGAGCCCAAGGTCGCGTCCTACAAGGAGGAGGATAAAGAGGAAGCCTCGCGTCGCCTCAAGACAAACTCGTACAACAGGGGAGGAAAACCGAACTCTAAGCCGACATGGGGAGGCGGCTGGAAGCCGAAGCCGAGTTGGGGCTCCAAACCAACCTGGAATGCACCCGCCCCGACCCCGACCTGGGGTAGTGGGACTAAGCCCACATGGAATGCACCTACATCGCCACCAACCAAGGTAATTCGATATACAGTTGCTGTCAGATGTAATCTTTAATTCATTTCGTCTTGCTGACTATCAAATTCCCTTCAAAGCCACCGGCAAACAGGTCACTCGGGCGGTGCAGGGTGAGCGCTGACAGGTTCAGTGTGATCTACAATGGAAATGGCTACATTGGCGAATACCGATGCACTTATGAGGTGATAGATAACTTCGGTCTCACCGCGCAGGCTGACATCTTTCTCAATATTGTCATCGGTCCCACGGTGCGTTGCATTTGTCGTCTTGTTCTTGTTCGTAAACTTGAGTTTAACTGACTGGCATACGCTGAACAGAATAATCCTACAAGAGAACCAACGGTAAGCGAGAAAGCTTGTGTAGATGAATTCACACGTTAACTGAAAGCATTTGCCTTGCATCTAGCGTTCTCCCACGAAAAGTCCGACCAAACATCCGTAAGTGCGCAGAAGCAATAGATTATTTGTTTCAGTGAGCAATATTTGCTCATTATTCTCTCCCTATCCAGAACATTGTCACCATCACTTTCACCCACGCTCTCTCCGTCGTTGAGCCCGACTCTATCGCCATCACTATTCCCCACCCTAGGTCCCACGCTGGGTCCGTAAGTGCCTATGCTGGAATTCGATTTCTTATGCCTTCCGTCTATTGTCTCACTTGGTTCCGTAACGCACTTAGGACTCTCACGCCGTCCATATCGCCAACTTTAAATCCGACGCTCACACCAATGGCTGAGCCTACATTATTTCCGTAAGAGGGTTGTTCGAACTTTTTATCTAATCCTGAGCGATCAATAACAGCTGACCCCCCTCGCGTGGCTTCTCCATTTGCATCTCTGTTCAGCACGTTACAACCGTCATTGATTCCCACTGAAGTCCCTACGAGTATACCGTAAGTCTTTAGCTTATTAGTGCAAACTTGAGTTTTCTTCGATTGGTCATCTGACTTTTCCTTTCGCGGCAGCACGGGAATGCCTACACTCAACCCCTCCAATATTCCAACCTCTTCGCCAACCGAATCTCCGTGAGTATTCAAAGTCGGCTATTGCTTTGCTCAAGAACTTCGCTCTTACTCATAACAAACTCCTCTTCTAATTCAGCTCTGACTCGCCAACCGAATCTCCGTGAGTAAATGATGCTTCAGAAATTCAAGGCATCTTGACGCTCGCTCACTCATTTTGCCATCACAGTACGACCCAAAGCCCTACAGCAACGTTTCCACCATCTAGAGTAAGCGCAACGGCACCTGGATAGTCTCTACCTGTCATGTGATTTCTGAACTGCTCCATCTCAATCTCCTATAGATCGGAGGACTGACCGCTCAGCCAACTGATAGGCCCACACGAAGACCGATTGGCAGTGCACCCTCACCTCCCAGTCCTCCCAGTCCTCCTAGTACCCCAGGTCCCCCAATTCCCGGGCTTCCGGTACCTGCTCCTGGCCCGGGAGGAAAGCCAATCTATAAGCCCTGGGGTGATGGTGATGGTGGATGGTTCTGGCTTGGACACAAGCCAGGCAGATCATCCAAATCTGGCAAGAGCGGCGGATCATCCAAATCTGGCAAGAGCAAAAGTTCAAAGAAGAAGGATTTTCGTGACTATGATTATTGGACGGGTGGCAACTATGACGACGATGGTAATGAGAAGCCAGATGATGACAACTATCACGAAGCACCAATATATTGGGGCTCTGGTGGAAAGGCTGGAAAGACAAAAGGTCATGGCGTCGCACCTTCCAAGTGCACTAAAAGCGCTAAGTCCTCAGGCAAATCTTCCAAGGCTATCGAGCATGGGACACGTTGTCTGCAAGCTACCATTAATCCTTCGAATAACGAACGATATCCTGACATAGATGGCTACATCGAGGTCTGCTTTGACGGTCAGCTGAGCGAGACGAGCGGGCGACTCGTCATGCAGGTCGATAATCTGAAAGCTGATACTAGAGGGGGAGTTCACATCCACTCAGGTTGGTTCAGGCTCTGCCACTTTGGCATGTACTGTCTTCTGATGTTGTTCGTCTCACATTTGATCTATTGACAGGAACTTCTTGTGAGAGCGCCGTCAAACAGGAAGGGCATCACTTCAAGCAGTCAAGTGCGGGCGTGAAGGGTGACGGGGATCCGTGGTACCCTCAGTCCGATGCTGATATTGCCCCAACGGGCTCGTTCTACGAGACCGACGCCTCTGCTTTCGGATCAGCCGACTACTTGTTTGACTCGGGCCTGGCATTGCGTGGCAACATCGGCCACGCGGTCATCATTCACGACACAATCGAGGAAGATGGAGGGG
>JAAMXK010002769.1:0-10365 GCA_019693575.1 Thalassiosira oceanica | reverse complement strand
CCCCGAGTCTTGAAAGCTCCTTCTCCTGCGGCGTTGGGGGTGTTTTAGGGGGCCGAGCGGCAACAAGTTTTGCGAGGTCGGATTCCGCCCGTCCGTCGTCACCGTCGCATCCCCTCCCCGTCCATCAGGATATTTGTAAATGGAATCCTGAGGGACTATCTCTCGCGCTCTCGAGTGTTCTATGTACTTATGTACGCGCGAACCTGCATGCTATGCCTGCTTCCGGCAGCGCCTGATCCTAACGCAACGGCTCGCGACTCGATCGCGGGCTCGATCTGCGGCTTGTCAAGCGGGCAACGTGCGTACAATCTCGCGAAGGAATGCTTTCCGGATTATTGAAAAAGGTGTAGGTATCTCTTTGGATCGAAGATACCCCAAACAGAAGAGTCCACGCCTCGGCAACATTGACATGTACAATAGTAGCGCACCCGAGAAGAACCAGGCGCGCAATAAAAGGCTGCGGCGGCGGTCAAAGTCAACTGTTCTCTTGCAAGGCACTCGCATCGCCCCCCCTGGCGCTCGTCGGGACTGCGCTCGGACTGCGTGGCCGATGAATGACTGATGGGGCCAATAAGGAAGTCGGTCATCGCCACGATACTACGTTCCCGATCCTCGACGACGGACGCGCGGCGGACCACGATGAGCGGCGCCGCGGGCGCAGTGCGCTACGATCTCTTCCGTGGGCACCCCAACGCGTCCTCCCTGCCCGAGGGCGAGATGCGGACTATACTGTCGTCCCTGGCGCGGGACGGCGAGGCCGAGAAAGGCGTCCTTCGGGAGTCGCTCGGCTACGGCCCCAACGCGGGCGGCGCGCGGTTCAGGTCGGCGATACGGAGGTTCGTCGACGGGAGGACGGCCGGCGACGACGACGGCGCGACGCCGCCGGGCCGCGGGGGGATGAGGTACACGGAGGACAACATCTTCGTGACGAACGGGGTCAGCCACGGCCTCCAGCTGCTGTGCGGCCTCGCCCGGCCGGGGGACGAGGTCTGGCTCGAGAGGCCCACGTACTTCCTCGCCGCGAACATTTTCAGGGGCAACGGTCTGACCGTCAAGCCGTTGCCGATGAGGCGCGATTCGGGCGGGGTGGACGTCGACAGACTCTCGGCGATGGTCGAGAAGGAGGGCGTTTCCCCGCCCAAACTCATCTACATAATACCCTCGTATCAAAATCCCACGGGATCCGTGCTGTCGGAGCCGAGTTCGTCTCCACCGTTCAAAAAGGGTATCACGTCGTGAGCTCAGGGTGGTCGTCGACGACGACACCGGGCAACTGTGGCACATCAAGAGATAAGTAAGTGGTCGCGGATTGAATAAACTTAACTAGCTCTGTCAGCTCCTTCTCCACCAAGTTCTCTTGCCCTGCTTCGCCTCCCTCCTCCCCAGCCCGTCAGTCAGGCTCCACTGTACTCATTCTGCCAACAATATCCACTTCTCTGTGGTGGCATATGATCTTGAATATCGTCAGCTTCTTGCTAGCTCGCTGGCCTCTCTGGCTGCTCTTTGTTGGGAGTTAGTGGAGTACATGCCCTCAGCTGTTGAAGCTTATCTGCATAAATTGGGAACACCTTCTGCCACCAACACTTGGTCACCATCCTCACGACTACCTGCAATCTTGTGGTGGAGTGTATCCGATGAACTCTTTTCCTGCATGACCCGCGACCTTGACATACTGACCTGCGCCCGGTTGGGCAAGTCATCCGTTCACGAGGCCACGCACGCCACCTCACGATGACCCCCCTCTACCCTCCTCGTGACGACTACCACACCCTCGCCGGCAACGAAGCAGTCCAAAACGTCGCCCAGGAAAGTTTCCGACCGGTAGTTGATCGCTATTCCGTCCCTTCCGACCCCGCCGAGGGATAAAGCGTGGTGCGCTGTGGACGCGAGGAACGAGTGATCGCCATGATTTCCGAAGTTGACGTTTGCCGGTCCCACTTTCACCGAGAGCAACGGGTCGGCGTTCGCCTCAGCCGCTTCTTGCAGCAGCTCGGCGCTCGGGCCGAACCGCACGAGCTCCGGCAGCGGACTCACGTCGCCGACGGCGGGGTCTGCGTCCGGCCTGCCAAGGCCCAACAGCCGCTCCCTCTCCTCGTCGTGGAACGGCGCCGGTCCGCCACTGAGACCGAGCCTGCAAAACACCCTCCGCGTCGTCGACAGCAGGTCCAGGCCGCCGCCGTCGTGGCCTTCGTCGTCGAGGCATATCGAGTTCGCGAGGTGGAGGGACGATCCACCAACCTTTTCGACGTAGGTAGTCGACGTGACACCCCGTGAGAGCGATCGCGAGAGGAGGCCGTCGACGCGGAAGCACCTCGACGACTGCGAGACGCAGGCCCAGTCGTGCTCGTACAGCCGGCCTCCTTCGGTCAACGCGCGTGGGATGATCCCGGACGCGTGGAGGTGGTGATCCGCAAGCTGCAGCGCCACGTGCGGGTAGAGCGACCGTCGCTCGCACCAGACGTCGCCGGTGCACCTGAGCGTCATCCGGAGCGTCCTCCGAACGGTCGTAGTCGCCGTCGGATTCGACATGCGGTCAGTCCGCGACTACGCAGGCGGTGGGTCTCTATAGCGGTGGGCACACTCGGTCGTCGTAACCTCCGGTGTTCTTTAGGCCTCAAACCACCGGGGCCGACCAGGGGGCCCCTGGGTCTGTTGGATGATCTCGAAACTCGGGCACTCGGGAACCCAGAGGGCCCGAGACCGTCGCAGGTGATGCCGGGTGCGGGCGTGCGCCGACGAAGATGACGCAAGCTCAAATGGCCCCCAATAGCAAGTCTCGCTCATGCACCTCTTCGAATCATGTGTGCCGGCCGATGAATCTGAATCTGGTTCTCGAATTTTGTTGTCCGTACATGTTGCATGGTAAAGGCACTGTCGTCATCGTCGTGACATCACATCGTGTTGGTCTGAAGGATCCCATTTCATGACATGATATCTAATCGATATTCATGATAAAATTATCCAAATGTTTTTCAAACGGGATCCCTGTTCATCTCACAAATCACAGCGTCGTCGTGACGAGAGTGACGAGCCGTTAGCGTTGTCTTGACTTCCGCAGACGGTCGAGAGCGGCCGAGCGAGGACTGCCGGAGCAAATCTGCCTGGGCAGGGGACAGCAGGTCAGGGAGAGGGGTGGAACAGGGGCGTTGTCGTTGGTTTGCTGGGCAAAGTCTGCGAAGAAAGTCCGACCGAATAACCCGTCGGGGGCCGGAGACGTTTGTACGTCCAAACACGCACATCCATCTCCTGCAGGTCGCGCGGAGAGTCACAGCCGTCACAACGTTCACAGCCACAGGGAGCTAACGCAAAAAAAGGAAACAGCCCAATGAGGCCGCTGTCGGTCGTCTCGGCGGCGTTCCTGCTCTCGTCGCCGGCCGGCGGACTCGTCGCCGTCCCCCGGGGCCGCCACCACGGAGCGCGGCACGGGGGCATCGGCGGTAGTGCGTCACTTCTACACGCCGGGCCCGCCAGGCCGCACAGTCCGCTCGTCGCGGCCGATAAGGGGACTGCGGGCGGCGCGAGCGCCCTCCCCATGGCCGCCGCGTCGCTCGACGGGGACGACGTCGGCGGCGGCGGCAGAGGGCGGACGGGGTTCCGATCTCGCGTCCGAGCCGCCGCGTCGAGCGCGTCGCGCCGAGTCTCCTCCCTGCGGAACCGGTCCAAGCGGGAGATGGCGCGGAGTAAGCTGACGGGCGCCTGCCTGGCCTTCTCGGCCTTGTTCTTCGCCGTCGCGGGGCGGAACGGGGACCGCGCCTCGCTCGACCGGCCCCCGTCCGCCGCGGCCGCGCGGACCGCGTCGGCGGGGTCGGCCGGGAGGGTGGTACGGGGCGGCTCGTCGTCCGCGCCGTCCATGCTGAGCAGCATGGTGAGCCGCCTCCGGCCAACCCCCGACGGCGGCGCCGCCGTCCCCGCCAGGCCGACCCTGCAGACGTCCTGGCGGACCGACGTGCGCGGCGGCGCGTTCAAGTCCAAGACCGCGGCCGTCGAGGAGTTCGGGGAGCAGACCACGCGGACGTTCTTGGGGGCGCTGCGCGACCTCAACAAGTACATGAAGGGACCGAAGAGCGACACGCTGTGCCTGCTCCTGGCCACGGCGCTGATCACCCCGCTCTGCAAGAGCGCCGGACTGAGTCCCATCCTTGGCTTCCTCGCGAGCGGGATGCTGCTGGGCCCGAACGGTCTCGGCGTGATCAGCGGAATACACAACACTGAGCATCTGGGCGAGCTGGGGATCGTCTTCTTCCTGTTCGAGATGGGCATCGAGCTGTCCGTGGAAAGGCTCAAGTCCATGAAGAAGGACGTGTTCGGACTCGGACTGAGCCAGTACCTGAGCACGGCGGCCGTCATCGGGCTCGCGGCCAAGGTCCTCGGGGGCCTGTCTGGGCCCGCAAGCGTCGTCGTCGGCGGGGCGCTCAGCCTGAGCTCCTCGGCGTTCGTCCTCCAGCTCCTCAAGGACAAGAAGGAGCTGGCCACGCGGTTCGGCAAGGCCTCCTTCGGCGTGCTCCTCCTCCAGGACCTGGCCGTGGTCCCGCTTCTGGTCGCCACGCCCATCCTGGCGGGGAGCGGCAGCCTCGCGTCCGCGCTGGGGAACGCGTGCGTCAAGGCCGGGATGGCCCTGTCGGGCATCGCCCTCGCGGGCCGGTTCGCGCTCAACCCCCTCTTCAAGACGGTGGCAGCGGCGAACTCGCAGGAGGCGTTCCTGGGATTGATCCTAATGACGGCGCTGGGGATGAGCTTCCTGACTGAGGGATTGGGTCTCAGCAACACCTTGGGGGCGTTCCTCGCCGGCGTTCTGCTGAGTGAGACGAAGTACCGGTACCAGGTTGAGGCGGACATTGCGCCGTTCCGGGGTATACTCCTCGGCCTGTTCTTCGTCACGGTCGGGTTCGAGATCGACGTGGGTCTCATCGCCAGCAACCTCCCTCGAGTGTCCGCAATCGTCGCCGGCATTCTGGGGCTCAAGGCGGGGATACTTGCGCTCCTGAGCAAGGCGTTCGGGCTCAGCACGTCGAACGCGCTGAGGACGGGGCTCATTCTGTCCCAGGGGGGGGAGTTCGCGTTCGTCACTTTCGGGCTAGCGCGGAGCCTGGGCATACTCGACCCGGCCACGACGAGGATGCTGCTGACGAGTGTCAGCCTGACCATGGCGCTGACGCCGTTCCTCGACCAGGTTGGCGAGAAGTTCGCGAAGAAGCTCGAGGAGGGCGCCGACTTCACGCACTACACGGGCCAGGACGAGGAGGCCATCGAGATCACCGACGACGTCGACTCGGGATTCGTCGCGGTGGTCGGTTACGGAGTCGTTGGCAAGGTGGTCACTGACCTGCTTGACAAGAAATTCATACCCTACGTCGGCATGGAGAAGGACCCGAAGAAGGCCATCGAGGCGCGGAACAAGGGCCTGCCCGTCTTCTTCGGCGACGTGGGACGGTCCGAGGTGTGCGAGGCATTCAATATCGGCAAGGCCAAGGCCGTCATAGTTTGCATCGCCGACAAGGCCGAGGCCACGCGGGCGGTCATCGCCCTTCGGAGGCAGTACCCCGACAAGCCCATCTTCGCTCGGGCGAGCGACGCCGATCACGCGAAGCGGTTGCAGACGACGCTCGACGTCGCCGCGATGGTGCCGATCCTGCCCGAGGACAATCTCCTCCTGACCCTGCCGTTCGGCGGGGCCGTGCTCCGGAGCCTCGGCGCGCCGGCCGAGGAGGTCAACTACATCCTTGCCGAGAAGAGAACGGAGCTTCTGAGCGGGAAGGAGCTCAAGAAGTTCGAGGAGGAGACTGTCCTCGCTCAGCTGGGCGTTGAGAGGAAGAAGGACGCGGATGAGGTCGACGAGGACAAGGACGAGGAGGACTGCGACGTCACCATGGTCGAGTCCTCCGAGACCGCCGAGCCGGCCCTGGCCGAGTGCGAACCCGAGAAGAAGCTCGAGGAGCCGGAGATGACGCCGCTTCTGAAGCAGGTGGTTGACGCGGTGTGCGAGGACGAGCCAAAGGCTAAGAAGGACGTCCAGATCGAGGCGGAGATCGAGGTCATAGAGGACCCGGGCGAGCTGGAGGACACAGAGATGAGCAAGGATGAGAAGCTCGAGGAGGACCTGATATTAAGGCTCGAGGAGGAAGCTACAGCGGCAGCCGCCGCGGCAGATGCCGTGGCAAAGCCTGAGGGGCCATTCGGCGACATGAAAGAGACTGAGGAAGGCAAGATAGACATGGCCCCGGCATTGGAGGAATGAGGATGCTCACCCACCTACTCATGTCTGAATCGAGGAGGGAGTGGAATATATTCGCCGCTTTTTAGATTTAGATATGAATGTATAAACGAATTTTGAACAGTCATCTAATCGAACATGGCCGAGTACTTCTCGTGGATTTTGAATTTGACTTCTCGGTTCTCTTTGTCAGCCTTCTCATCGAATAGTAGGTCGTACACGAACAACGTCGCGCGTTCGGAAATCATCTCGCACTCGTCCGCGTTCGCCTCGCACCAGGCAACCCTTTCCTCAATTTCGCCGTTAGACCTGACGGGGAGGTAATGCACGTACGGCTCAAGTAGACTCTCCATTAGCCAAGACTCGATTTTCTTAGGCTCGGGAATGAGAACGACGCTTTGGCTGTACAGTATCCAAGCAAGGTCAATTGGCGGCACGCCTTTCTCTGCGCGGAGGTATCGGTGCTTCAACGTTTTTTCAATGTTGCTGCTACTTCTCATTTCGTAAGATGAGACAGTTGCGATTGAAGGTTTCTTGTCTTCGAAAGGTACGTCGGAGTCTTGAAGTTTATCGACAAAATCGTAAGTTTGGTCCAAGTCAAACGGCCAGACTATTGCATCGCTCTCGAAACGGGTTGGGGAGAAGAATGGAACTCCTGGCGCGCCATCGCAGTCTTCGAAGCAGATTACTTTCGGCGAATCGTCCAGCAGAACTCGTTTCGAGTCCTTCAGTCCCTTCTCACCATCAACCCACGATGAATGCGCGGCTAAGACCAAGCCATTCCCGAGCCTTGACTGTTGTAATCTCTTGAAAGAGTTACTTTTCAGGTCAGCCGTCACTCGTTCGTCGAAGTCGGGCAGCGACGAGGCACAAAGACGCCGTAGAGCTGGAGCCTGGTCTCCTGATGAACATGCTTCAAGCCCTTTTCCAGAAGCAAGGAAGAATCCGCCTAAGGACACTTCGTCTGAGACTGTTTTGAGCGAAATACCAAAGCCCTCTGGGTTACTAGCATTGTGCCAGCTGCCCATTAGATACTTGACGCGCTCGTCGACGGAAGGAAATCTTTGCGACCTGGAAGGATGCCTATCCCACTGAATGGCCATCTTCTCTCTTCGTCGCTGAACTTCCTGTCGAGATCCAAAGTTTTGCTCGAATCTCTCCATAATGCCAACCATCACATTCTTCTCGTCCTCGACCGCTTCCGGCGAAAACAACAAGTCGTACACGAACAGAGTGCTGCGCTCTGATATCAGCCGAGTCTCTTCGGGATGGGATTCCGCCCATGCAATCTTAGTCTCGACGTCCGTCATGTCCGTTCTGATTGGGATGTAGTGCACATACGGCTGCAATTTGCCCTCCATTGCCCAGCTTTCCCAGACGAATGGAGGAGTCATGACGACCGACTCGCTGAAAAGCATCCACTTGAGACCCGAGGACACATCGTTGCCTTCAATAGATATCAAGTATTTGTGCTTCAATTGATCTTTCATGCTCATGTACGACCCACAACACCCAGAGGGTAAACCTTCCGTGCATTTAGAGAACTTGGCGTCAACAATCTCAGACTCGAGATGTCGAAATACCAGGGCATTTTTCATTTCTTTGGAATCATGGCTTGCTTGACTTCCTCTCCATACAGCCTTTGGTATCTTCGTCCGCCATGGAGTGTCGTTCTCTGGAACTAGCCATGCGGGCGCAAGGTGCCGCTTGCGATTGAGGGGCAGTACGATCGCATCTGCAACTGGTGTCAGGCCTTCGTCATCGCCTGACTCGTCATGCTGGCCCAGCCTCCGCACTTTGGCAAAAAGCGGGTACTTCAGAAGCTCTTTGGCTACGTGCGGCAAACCATCACCAATGAAGTGGGGCACATTCGCAGTCCCCTCGGAGAGTAGGATGGCGAGGTCCGTGTAATCTCGGCAATATGGCGAAAATACTCTGAGTTCCTTCTTGTTTTCATAGCACTTCTGCAATTCCCTTCGGTCGAGATTGTAAAGATTGATGAGGACGCTCGAGAAAGGACCGTATTGCCTAGTCGACTTGTGTTGTATATATGTGTCTTGCTCGAAACCTCTTCCGTAAGTTGATGATGCTGACGAGTTAAACCATTTTCCCATATAGTATTCGATTCTTTCGTTGACACTTGGGAAACGTTCACTTCTTGTGGGATGGTTCGTAAAGTTCAAGTTCAGAGCCCCGGAAAAATGAAGATGACTATGGGATAGTTTTCGGACACTCGCACGCCATTGATCGTACTCGAGCTTTACCGAGTCGCTAACGGAGAACACTCTTTGACTTTCAGCTTTTGGCATGCTCTGGGACTTGGAACGGTTTTGTTTTCTTCTTCTGTCGTCGGTGGGCAAACCAATATTGCCTATTGAACTTCCGCCGATCATTTGGCTTTGCAAGGCTGTCTCCAGGACGATAAGGATGACGAGCGCAAAGATGGTGAGTCGCGATGAAGTCCTAAGTTTCGCTCCGAGGCTGGCGAGCCCATCTTCTTTAGACACATCGTCCAATTCTGTGGTCGAGTCCTCCTCAATAATGTTCCTCCGGGCGTCGAAGAGTGGGGATTGTGCGATCTTCCTGCGGACGCCGAAGAGTGGGGATTGTGCGATCTTCCTGCGGACGACAAAGAGTGGAGACGGCTCGCAAAGACTCAATAAGTTCGCGAACTCTTCATCGTCGCAGACTTCGGCGCCAGCCGTTTTCATAGGCGTTTTCATTGTTACCAAGAGTGGAGACTCAATACCAATACATGGTTCGCGAACTCTTCACGCCGCAGACTTCGGCAATATGTAGTTGTTCATTGTCGCCAAGTCGTCTTCTTGAGTTTGTGCGCGATCTTTCAGTTGACTATCGTCTCGGTGGCCAATGATGCTGCAGCTGTCGATAGCATGCGCATGGTTATTGTTGTTGCAGAGACAAAGCGGAGTGGCGGCGGCGGAATGATCATCGACGCTGTTTGTGTTTGACTTTTGAAGCCTGGCGTCGTCGCGTCGCTTGGTGCGGCTGGTCGATTTGAAAAATTCAAAGTCAACCGGTGGTGCGCCAATTACATAATTAAGATACCTATCCACACATGTAGGCAGTAGATATTTTTAGTCATCGACTCGGCCAGCCATAAGTACACTGTACGGACCTGTACGGACCTTGCTTGGCTTGGCATTGGACGGATCCTCCATCGGTAGGTAGTGATCCTAGCGACCAAAGCATAGCAAGATGATGCTGCTGCCGCAAGCAAGATAGACACTCTCACTCTGACTCGATCTCTGCTCTTTGTCTGCTCTGGGTGTCTGCTCTTTGTTCCTTCTTCTGTGATAGGGACGTCGTATAGGCGCCAGACTTATACCCTTGAGAGGGCCTGGGAGGTGGGCACACGCACGATATCAATAGGCTGAAGGGTTCACTACTATTTTGTCGGCTTGTCGGTGTTCCGAGAGTTTCTACAATAGGGACGAACGAGCGCGAAGCGGTGACGTCCTGTCGGCTATCGGGCTATCTCCGTCGGCCGTCGTAGCCGAGAATTAGTTGGTCGATGCTACGACGCCTCGCGGTTGCGACACTTTGCGTTTGCATCCAGGCCGGAATCGGGAATGTGCGCGCGTTCAAGAGGGTTGGAACTCATAGATCCGGAGCCGGAGCCGAAACCAAGTTAAAAGACGGCGTCGCGCCGACGAAATGCAGGTGCAGGCTGTACATATTCGACATCAACGCCTTCCTGATTCACGAGTACACGAGCCGCCAGATAAGAGAAAGAACGTACGAGGGCCTGGGGGGAAAGCGGTTCGTGCGACTTCCGCAGAACGGACTCGTATTGAACCGGTGGGTCCGTCTAGTGCTCACGGGGGCCATTAAGAGGGAGCAGTGTTTCCTCTGCGGGCAACCGCACAGGGATCACCTTGAGTTTCGGAGCTGGCTGGGCAGGGACAAGACGAAAGCATTCGATGATCATGTGACGGACAAGGGCCAAGCTGGTTGGTACAGGCGTTACATTGAGCCAACCAAAAAAGTCGAGACGAGAAGGGGAAAATCAAAAGAGCGAGCCGGTGCCGATGATGCAGCGGAGTTGCAGCTTGCTGACAGTATTTTCAAGCAACTATCTCAGTACAAACCGAAGCATGGAAGCAATGTCCTGGACCGCTCGCTTCATTCTC
>JAAMXK010002713.1:0-10502 GCA_019693575.1 Thalassiosira oceanica | reverse complement strand
TTTGGCTTCCGTTAGCTAGCGCTAGCTAGCGTACGATACCCGAGTGATTTGTACGGTGAAAACATACCACGGTGAGAGTTTTGAGCCGCGCACGGCCTTTATATCCTTCCCGTTTGTTTAACGTAACAACACAGTCGTTACAGTCACCAGTCCCGTCTTCCCCGCAGCCCTAGTTTGTGAAACCACCGGAACAAAAAATGTTACGGTATCGCGCATGCGCGTCACATGTCCTGTCTAGTATATATGGCTATAGCTAAGAGTTGGATGGAATCGAATGAAACGAGATTTGCCACCAAAAATGCTTCCGATCGTCAATCACTCGAAATCCAAGAACTGGATGCTCCAGATGCTCCCTAGTCTTCCGTGCTGACCCATGGAGCATCGCGGCGGCGGCAGCACAGAGTTTCTCCATGGCTTATTCGGCTGAACTGTGATCAAAGTCTTCTCTACTTATGAGCCGATGATGTCGCAACCTCAAAGGCTGCGTCTGATATTATTGGTGTGATCGTTCTGGCCGATCTGCGATGAGCCCTAGAAAAAGAAGGATAACCCAGAAGACAATCAGCTAACAACAGGACAATGCTTTGTTCTTATAATATGCAGACCGGGGGAGCTGCAGGAGGGGTCTGCCCCAAACTCTCAGAATATTTCTTCCTTATCTATTCCAGAACATAGCTGCTGATTCGAACACATCAACCACCAAACTTCTAAAAACAACTTAACATGTGCGAAAGAAACACACAAGTGCCACAAGTCCATTCCGACCTCCCTACAAATGGATTTGACCCGACTTGGATGTAAGCGATTTGCATTTCCTTCCCGCCCGGATTTTGGGAGTTGAGTCGGTTTGAGCACCAAATTTATTTAGAAAGAAGCACCGGAGATCGGCCGAGCGGAGGAAACAAAATGATGGGGAGCATCGTAGAAGACCGTCGGACTATTGATTTACATGTAAAATGACACGCTGATTACGATAAAGCAACCCCGGAGGGCCGATATTTATCAGATAAAAAGTTACGGACGAATTCGTCGAGCGCTTAATCTACGCCCTTGCTAAGAGATCGACGATTTTCGGCGGTCGAATCTCGGACCCATTCGGCGCGGCTGAACTCAATACATATTTAGGATGCTCGTCGAACTCTTAAACGTTGTCGAACTTGTCGAACTCCCAATACTCGCCGAGATATTCCTTCGTTTGCTCCGTGTGATGGACAGTGGTAGATGACGACTCAACTCCCAAAAATCCCAAAAACGGGCTCCACATATACAGCGATTTTTGACTAGAGCGCAAATCGCTTATAGGTCCCTTGCTTGATTGTCGATGTGTCGTCCCCTTCTTGACCTCGTCTTGCCTCGTCGCGTCGATTCTCGTAACGTGGGTCAGATCAGCCAGCCAAAAGTGAACGTCGAGCGAGCCCCTGGGCTTTTTTAGGGTGTTTGTGGAGAGACTTTTAAAATTTGTAAAAAAGAGAGAAGGAAGAGAGAAGGAAAAGAGAAGGAAAAAGAGAAAGAGAGGAGGAAGGGAGGGAAGAGAGGAGTGCAACCTTGCCATCAAGCGGGACGGTCCTATAAGTTGAACTACAAGTGCCTCCGTCCCCAGCAAAGTCTGGGGCGAAATAGTTTCCCTCCAGGTTTCCTAAAGCTGCCTTTGTATTTATATGTATGCACGTTGGACCCTAAATAACTTACATAGTAGACACGCGGCTCATACAAGTACCTTCTTTGTTATCTCAATACATATAGTATACAATAGTCATGGCAGAAGTCAAGTAACATTGAGCTATGTATTCAATTCCTCCTCTTCAATCTATTAGATCGGTCGACACTATAGTGTTCACAGCAGTTTGGATCGAAGCTGGACATCACAAGTTGCATCGAAACAAGTTTCAGCATGCAGACCCTCGGTTTTTTTACTGCTTCGTCCTTGAGGTATGCTCGAGTGCAACGGCCACATCGTCGGCTGCCGTCACTATCAAACAGGTCACACTTGGCTGATCCACCCCTTCCAGTGCATTCCATCATGTGATCTTGAGCCCATTGAGCACAAAGTTTGCACCACTTTGGGACTCCCTGACGACACTTTCTAGATTTTTCATCAGGGCCCCTCTTACCCTATCCTGTTCTTTCGCTTCGCTCTTAGGAAGATCGCCTGTCACAACACCCGCAGCAACCTTGTTTGAACTCTGATCTGCAGTTGGAATTCAAAGTGGGCATACCAGCAGGCGCATGGCCACGGCTGGAGTCAATGGCTTAGCTGACTTGATCGCTTCATTGAGCTTGTCTAACCCCGGCTGCATAAGCGAAGGGGTATTATAATACCCCTTAGCTTTGCAGGTGGTGTCTAACCAACCTGACTCCAGGTTTGGTTGAATATTGGCATAAATCATCTCTATGGGACCCCTACTGAGGGTCTTTGGTGCTACATCACTCAAAATGATCATAGGGTCGCTGTGGTATACCGCCAAAGTTGACCCTTTTCTCTTGTCATCGATTTTGGCTAAGGGTAATACCCCTTAGCATTTTGGCGAAAATGGGATATATCGGGCTGTAGTGGTCCGTTTCGGACGATTCCTAGTATGCCATCCCTGTGATTTGTTCTCACAGTACAGAACAGAACTAAACCGAATCACCACTTGCATGTGACTTAGACACAATTGAGCTATTTATGCCTGACCTATTGTGACATCTGTCCAGGGGTAGCCACTCCCATGCCATCCATCAACTTCCAATCTTGGGACCTAAACATAATCTGGAAAGATATGTGTGGAGCGGGGATCGGGCCAGTGCGGGGTCTGATGGGCGGTCGTGTGATCAGGCAGGTTGCTGACAATGCGGTTGAAGGAGTTGTTGAGCAGGACGGCGAGTGCCTTTGCAGCGTGCAGTCCAAACCTATTACAGTATAACTTTGAAGCGAATCAACAAATTTTCATCCGAGCGGCATCAATATCAGATGCATTTAATTGCTTGCTTGCATTCTCATTCTGGTGGGATTGCTCTTTCGATGCTGATCAGGCACTCCGTACCAGGGGTCACCATCCAGCAGTACTCCCCGGTCAGCCCATGCATCATGATACCAAGTCGACGACTGTCCTTATGGACTGTCAAAGTACCCTCTTTTAGATCCAGTAGCAAGCCGATTGTGCAGGGATCAACTCCCATGCCCCGGTTTCCCAACCACTCGCATTCGCCTTCGTCACCTGTCCCTTCTCCACTTGACCACCAAGCGGATCCATCTTCTCCATAGTAAGTGCAGCAGTTCACATTTCCGTCACCCCAGTGTGAGGCTCTGATGGTAAAATCTACTTCGGATTTGTTGGCAGATATGAAGTCGTCCTCAATTACAGGATGAACAAAACACAAGTCAGTTCTGGCTTTCTTTTTCAATAGCGGACGTATGATGCCGAAGTTGATTCCATTGCCTTCCATCTTTTTTTATCCTAAATGATGCATAATGCCTCCCAGATCTCATGATATGGCTACTGATTGCTGAGCTGTATTCGTCTTCGAAATCTGCGTCGGCGAAGTAATTATTGTACTGAATCGTAGACTCAGATCCCCATACGCGAGAAACCCCAGAGAACAGGATGTCCAGCTCAAGCGGCTTCCAAAGGCCGTATCGAAAAGTCAAACCGTGAACGCTAACCTTAACCGTTTCGTATAAGCGACATAAACTGTCGGGACACGGCTGGTTCCCTAGGGCACCTAGTGAACTGGGAAAGCCCTCGTAAGAATTCTTCCCTCTATGGAAAAGTCAGAGTACCCCAAAAAATAGATATGTGCAATAATTATAAGTGTGTGTTAGGAGCATGGACTATGGGTCTAGGCAAACAAATTACAATAAATTGATTATTTTTTCATTCTGGTGGGACGGCTCTTTCGATACTGATCATGCACTCTTCACAAGAGGTCACCATCCAGCAGTACTACCCGGTCAGCCCACGCATCATGACACCGAGACGACGACTGTTTTTGTATACTGTCAAAGTGCCCCCTTTGAGGTCCAGCAGCAAGCCCATCGTGCAGGGACCAACTCCCATGGCCGCGTTTCCGGCGTTTCCGGACCATGTGTCGTCACCGTCGTTACCACTCCCTTCTCCACTTGACCACCAGCAGGATCCACGTTCTCCATAGTAGGTGCAGCAGTTCACATTTCCGTCACCCCAATATGAGGCTCTGACGGTAAAATCTACGTCGGACTCGTAGTCAGTTATGAAGTCCTCCCTGATTACAGGATCAAAAATCAAGTGCATTCTGTTATTCTTCCTCAAAAGCGGACGTATGATGCCAAAGTTGATTTCATCACTTGCCATCTGCTTTACTTTGAATTTTGCGAAATGCCTTCCGGATCTCATGATATGGCTACTGATTGCTGAACCTTCGTGGTAGGGGTAGTCACGAGCGCCATTGTAATGAATGAACTTAATAGTCGCCTTTGATCCTTCAAAGTGAGAAACCCCAGCGAACAGGATGTCCAGCTCGAGCGGCTTCCGAAGGCCCTCGAGCTCTTTCAGCAGCTTGACGTGCGTCTCTTCCCCCTCGTAGCGCGGTAGGCGCTCTTTCTCGTAGGCCGTCGCCGCCTCGTGAAAGATCTGGCGGGCTGCTCCATCGACGAGACTCGGCCCTCCGCCAACGCGGCCGGCCCCGAACCGCTTGCAGGTCCGTCCCAACTGGACCAACTCGCACGCACTGAGGTATGAAGCGCAGTGCGCCACGGCTTCGTCACCAAGAGGCGAAAAGGCGTCGGCAGAAGGGGGCGCCACTTTGGCTCGTTTGTTGGACGCGGGCACGTGGCCTGCTTCAAGCAAATCAACTCTGTCCCGAAGATGTTGGATCTCGCTCTGCTGCTGTTGGATCTGACTCTGCTGCTGCTTCACAATCGCCTCGAGGATTGCCAGACGAGCTTCCATAGTGTCCGGGCCGGCTTCTTCGCACCTCAACGATAGCGATGTCCGTATCACACTGTCGTGTCCAGCGTGTCTTGTCGCGCACCAACGACCCCCTCTGCTCTAAATCTTCCTCAAATCTTTGGTTCAGTGGTCGGACCTCGTGGGGAACCACCCTACACACAACTTCGTAGGCATCCCCCTGCACTCGACAGGACCGAGAATTTCTGACTCACTCTTCATCAAGCCACCTACCAACGAACGCGTCGAGAAATCCATCATCCAGTGCTGACGGCTGCGGTGATGGTGTGATGGTGTGATGGTGTGGCCTTTGCCACAAACTAAGACTCATAATCCTACGAAGAACTACCAACTATGTCGAAGAAGATCACGCTGCCGCTCGTCTTGGCGGCCAGCAGCCTCGTCAACGCGGCGTCGGCCTTCAGCTCCGTCGCACCCACCTCATCGACCGCCGCCGGCATCCTGGAAGGCCTCCGGTCCTCGCCGCTGATCCGCGCGTCCGATTCCGCCCCCGTCGTCCTCCCCGACCAGTGGAGGTCGTCCACGCCGTTCGGCATCGGCGACGAGACGGCGGCCGTGGCGTTCCTCCGCCACTACGGGTGATTCCTGTGCTGGGAGCACGCGTCGAAGCTTAGAGACGAGGTGCTGCCGGCGGTCGACAGGATGTTCTTCGTGGGCGTGGGGACCGGCGAGGCGGCGTCCGAGTTCGCGAGCGAGCTGGGCATCGACCCGGCGACGTGCTTCGGCGACGACGCCGGCGCGGCCGGCGACGCCCTGGGACTCAAGCAGGGCGTCGGCACGATGTGGAACCCCCCGGCCGTCTCGACGATGATGGACCGTAACGACGAGGAGTCGCTGAAGGCGATCGGCGAGGCGTACAAGAACGCCGCGGACAACATCGGCATTCAGAATCTAGCGCCGAAGGACATCAAGGATACTCTTAGACAGGGCGGGACGTTCGTTTTCAGGGGAGACAAGCTGCTTCTTGAGCACTACGATGAAAAGGTTGGGGACAACGCCAGCATCGAAGACATCTTGGCGATCATATAGGTAGCTCGACGGCAAGGCGCACTTCATGACGAACTCTGGGATGACCCAATGACCTGCACTGCCGTCTCGTAATGACGCATCTGGAGTAGAGGCAATCCACTCCAGATGCTGATGAAAGAGATGATGGTCGCGGGTTGTCAGGTCCAAACCAGCTGTTTCATGTTGGGCATAGAACAACTTACTTCAAATACTATAATCTTGACTTGACTTTAGATCTACTATGTTGTTGTTTGTTGATCTTTCTTGGATTTTGCATCTTGGCCAACAAATGTATGTGTGTTGTCGTGTTGTCGGCAACATTACGAGGTCTTAATTACTGGACTATAAAGTCAATTCAAAATGATTGAAGCGAATAAAAGTGTGGTTTCTCCGCGCACACTCACGTAGTTGAGCTGTCACGCCGCACGCGGCCAACGCCACATCGAACCTTACATTTTCCTACCTAACTAAATACGTACTTTAACTAGCGTATGACTGTATGACTTTGAAGTCAATCGACAAATTTTCGTCTCAGCGGCGTCGAATAATAGATGCATTTATCAGAGCCCGATCACAATATGGTTCTGGATCTGAGGTCGAATGGTATTGAAGTAACGATAACCGTCTTTGTCCGGACTCGAAACTCCTATTATTGGCCGAGTTACGGCGGCCAACCAAAAGAACCTTACAAAATTTACTTCAAAGTAATTAATACCTCGTACCCATGGTCCTACCCATGATCCCTTATTCTACCATGGAGGCCTATAACAGATTGATTCGATACGTGAAGGAAGGGCATTTATTATGGACTCGTACCTTTCTCTCGCCTTTCTCGTCATCTCTTGATTGTGTGTGATGACTCTCTATGTATCGTTATTTTTGATTGCGTGTTGCACGTGTGACTCTATTGTTATTTTATTAGCTACTTAAGACGAATCCGCGGTAGCTGATCATGTGCATGATTATGGGAATGTGAGTGTGTATGCATGTGAATGTTGTGCATGAGTTTCTGGTATGAGTTCCGAATTGGATGTTGGTCGCACAGAGGCTTCGGCGAAACAAAGTCCGAGCTGACTAAATGCGATTGAAGGTGTGTAAGGGGTCCTATATAAGTTAAGCTACTGGCTAAAACTAGAGTAGACCCGTCCGTTGCTCGAGACGACACAAACGGGATCCAAATCCAGTTGCATACGATATCTTCCGCAGGAGCTGGGCCTTTGGGGACCCGGGGACCCCCACCCGCAGGCGAGCTTTGGTAGCTCTGTTTTTTCTTGAGACTCCTAGCGTACATAACAATCGAGCCTCCCGCAAAAATTGAGCCGGGATGTTGCCCTGTCTTCGATTGAGTATAGTTGTTCTATTGCTGTTTTATCTAGCAATTTCAAAAATGAGCCTCGACGAGGAAACCATGATGATTCTGTTAGATATGGCTCTCTACTGCACCATTACGGTGGTTTCGGTGTCGGAAACTATGAATGAAAGGACGTTGAGAAAGACCGTTGGTCAATCGCCAGCGCGCCGGCTTCGATCGGCTCATAATTCGGAAAACCATGTCGATTTCGCCGCCCATCACCCGAGCTCCTGCAGCCGTCATCCTCTTCGTCGCCATCGCCCTCGTGCAAACTCTATCCGCCACCGCCGCCGCTGTCGCTATTCGCCCACCCTCCCTGTTTCTCGCCATCGATATGCCTGCAACTGTCACGCCCCCCAAAGCACTCCTGTGGCACGGTCGCATCGACCAGGCCATAGCAGACGATGGATTCACCGACTTGCAGACGATGTACAACGGAACCGGCAGATCTTCCTGAAAGAAAGGCGGACCAAGTGCTACGAAAGGTGACAAGAAACTGCAGGGATCGAAGCTTCTGTTCCAGACTCACGAGCGCTTGGGCGCAGTCATCGAGATGCTCGAGCAGTTTGCGAAGGACGTCAACAATCCTCTCAAGTAAACCGCACGGAACTCAAACGCAGCGCCAAGAAGATCAAAACCTACGCTGTTCCTATGCTGTAGATACGTGTCCCGTGTTGTCCCTTGCTTGTGCCGAACCGTTGTGTCGATGTCCCTGGCTCGCTCAGTGTCCCTTGTTGCTTGGCTGTGAAGAGAATGATTGCGTCCGTCGCAAATTTGTCCGTTTTGTTTTGTCTCGGGGCGACTTCCCCAACACGAAGGGAGCCGCCCCCCGGGGGAGAGGAAGTTCCTTCATCTACCGGGGCACCCTCTTCTCTGCCGCCCCTCGGAGCGGGAAAGGGGACGATCTCACCCTCATCTTGCAGCGGTATCGGGAGTGTCGGGTTCTCGATCAGCGCAGCGACGGAGTTTCGGCCGAGCGGCGGGTGCACGGTAGAGACGAGACGAGTGTCGCCGACGGTCAGACGATGGAGGAGGGCGAGAGGACCGGAAGGGCCGTCGGGGCGGAGCACTTAGGCCTCGACAAGGTGCGGGGATGAACCCGGGCAAGGGCGGAACGTTGCCGTGCGTCGTCGTCGTGCAAATATATTTCTCCCGTTCTAACACATCATCGTCGTTGATCGCACGGACTGCCCGCAATGCGCCCGTCCCCAACAAAGCGGAAGGAGCCGCCGGGCGTCGACGACAACGCGGTCGCGCATCTCACGGAGGGGGACACCCCGACGTCGTCGGTGAGTCGATTTCGCTCCTCTCTCGGTCCGGGCCCGGACGGCCAAGCAGATCACCGCGACGCTGCTCTGCGACACCGCCGCCTTCTTTGGCGGAGCGCTCGGCTTTACCAAGGACGACGTCTCCGCCCGCTCGCTTCGTGCTGCGGGCGCCAACGCCCTCCTGTTTGCCAACGTCGACACTGACGTCATCAGGCTCATCGGCCCCTGGAAGTTGGACGAAATGCTTCGCTACCTCCATGTCCAAGCGGCGCCGCTGACGGCGGACTACTCCAAGAAGATGATCACGGCAGGGTCGTACACTCTCGTCATCCCTGGACAGTCCGCCCCCATGCAGTGACCAACGTTGGCGTCAACACATTCTTACCCACCACCTGCGACCACCTTGCAGAACACCCTACGACCTCCAGGTTTTGGCCTTTTCCTGCGAGGTTTTTCCGTCTACGCTCCCCACCCTCTTCGTGGCCAATGGCGGACCGTGGATGACCGTACTACTACCTCGTCCACGGCGGCAGGCATGGTGAAACAATTTCCTAGTAAAGTTTCATATTGTAGCGCTCTACCGCGGCGTCGCGTTTTAGGTTCGGTCGGCCTTCGTTGGGTTTTGTGCAAGGGCCCTGGCGAGGGCCAAACCCGCCAGCGGGGGAGGGACCCCAGGGTCCTGAGAAGGGTGGTAGCGACTGCATGACGGGGTTGCCTGCTTGCGAGTGAACTTCACGAGGAGTTGGAACTGCCAGTGCACTGCCAGCGGTAACCATTTGGCCACATATCTTTGGATATATTCCCACCCCATGGGCGGATATATATATCCGAACGGATATGTGTTTTGTTAGTAGTGTTAGTTAGTGCGAAGATTACACGTGGAAGTTCAGGTGGTACTACAGTGTAGCAACACTAAACAGGGTCAACAAGAGCAGTGATATCTGTATCACATAGTGAACTTAATTACAATACCACTTAATTGGTGTTCTGGTAGTCTTCCAGGAGACCGTTATTGACACGAGCAAAAACACGCATCTCAAGTACATCTCGAGAGGTTGAGTCCCCTGCCACCCGTCGAATGAAAGTGATCTGAGAGAAGACACGTTCAACGAATGCACTTGATATCTGGACAACCACGAGGAGTCTCACTGCCTTTTCAAGCAGGCAGACTACACGACTTTTCATACTTACACGTGGCATTTTTGCTACTGGTTTGTAGCTTAGACTTACACGGATACACTCCTGCATCTAAACCGGATATGTAGTCGGATATTCCTATGTAAAATGGATGGAAGCTGGCGAGGTGGGGCTGCTGAGGAGAAGGGGTGGAAGGTCTGCCGACACATCAAGCCAACATAGAGCGGAGACTGTCTGGCGGCGAGTAAAGACACTAGAACTATCCAGGGTACGGTCCGAAGCGCCTCTCGGGCGTGGAAGGCACATCCAATGAGCGACGAAACGCCCAACCCATCGACAGGCTCCAAGGCCGAGAACGATGAAGAACGTCAGGAGACTGAGGAGGAAAGATTGCTAGACGAGATTGCCGAGCAAAAAGAACTGGTTGATGCGCTGACTTGTTATACCCATGAGGACATCGCACACAGAGCCCCGCACGAGAAGAAGCTGGGCCAGCTGGAGTTCAAGTATCAGCTTCTGGTCGAGAGGAAGCGCCTGGCGAGGGTGCTGCTAAAATTTCAGGAATTGTACGGCGACCTATACACGGAACCGTGCCTCATCTGTCTCGACGACATCCATGTTCACGCGTCGGAGAACTTATTAGAAACTTTTAATTGCTGTGGTGGATTCATCTGCAAGTCTTGCGCGCGGGATTTTAGGGAATCGGGGGTTGGTGTAGACAAGTGCCCACTATGCAGGGAATTTCTTAACGTCAAGACCGTGGCGAGAAGTGCAGCACAATTGATGGCATTGGCGAAGAGGGGCGTCATCTGG
>JAAMXK010002711.1:3144-14808 GCA_019693575.1 Thalassiosira oceanica | reverse complement strand
GTAGCTTAACTTATAGGACCCCTTACACGGCCAAAAAAAAAAAAAAAAAAACAAGGCTTCATAGATAAAGCGCGGCGATTCTGTGAAGCCTTGTTGTGCTAGCTAGCGCAGCGCAGGCCCGAGCGCAGAGCCAAGCGCCCGCCCCGCCCTTCTCAGGACCCTGGGGTCCCCCCCCGCTGGCGGGTTGCCCTCGAGTCAAAGCCGCCACCACACAGTAGAGATCGAGAGAACAGTAGAAGAGACCATCTCGCTCTCGCTCTGACGCTCACTCTCCGTCCAATGGATACGACCAACCCCGCCAAGAGGCGCAAGTCTGCCTGTGATCCGCCTCTTCCCGGCAACGACGATCCCGGCACTGTAACTTGCGCCGAACTCTCGCTGGCCGACCTGAACAGGCTCATCGACCAGCGTGTGACGGACGCCTTTTTTAGAATGGCGACAGATGCATCTCTGATTTCCTGTCTACGAACCCCCCACTGCAAAGGCTCATCTTGAGTAGGAACAGGCTCGCCAACGACGACGCTCACCACATCGGGCTGGCACTGAAATCAAATACAAATTTGAGATACCTCAACTTGGAGGATAATGATATTTCAATCGAGGCGGGAATTGTCGTATACTTTCTTGCGGTTTTCGGTTCCAGCCCTTCAGATCCTTTTGATTTAAAGTCAATCTGTGGCCCAACTTTTAATGATGCCAGTGCCGCAAATCACCAATGTGCAATTGATGGAATCCTTTTTTCCAATGTCACCAACGGCGATGACGAGTCTGAAGATTGGAACGCTAGGTTTTTCATGAACGATAGCAGCAAGTCTGCCAAGTGGAACAGAGGTGGAAAGTTGTTTTGGCTACTTTCTTTTAGACATCGCCGAGGCTCTTATGTATCTCAACTTGAAACGGAGTTTTCGGAGGACGGCATGGGACCACACTGTAGGCCTCGGTTCTCCACTCCCGCCCAATAGTTACGAGTGGTGTCCTTGTTTTGTTGTACATAGCTTTTGTTATAGTGTTTTTGTTAGTGGCTTTTTTCTCTGGCGTACGTTGAACCTCTGGAACCTCGTGCCACCTCGCGACCTCGTCTGGGCGGACGCGACATAAATTATTTTTCTTTCGTTCACTAGCTTCAGGTCTGCTTGTCCAGGAAAAAAGTATTTTTCTGAGTCGTGAGTTGGAAAAAATATTTTTCTTAGTCGTGAGTCGGGTTCGAACCCACGACTTACAGCATCAGAAAAAATAATTTATGACCTTTTTTCAGCAGCTAGCACAGCCCTCCGAGAAAAATATTTTATGTCGCGTTCGCTCAGACGAGGTCGCCAGGTGGCACGAGGTTCCAGAGGTTAAGAGAGCTAGCCTCTCCAAAAAACGTCCCCATAGCACACTCTACTACTACTACTTCTAAACAACTAAACTAATCTCGAACAAACAGCTAGCTCTCACCAACCGAGGCCTACAGTGTGGCATGGGACTTGTACCTCATGTGCTGGCGTGCGTCACCACATTTTCCACATATTGGAAGCGAACAGATTTTACGGCGAGGTGTAATCTGTCGGTGCTATTCGAAGTAGTCCGAGACTGGAAAGGGCCGGAGATGTACCAGTTCCTTCAAGGCTGATTTTGGCATGGTCTTTTTTGTGTACTCTGTACCAATTGTTGTTGTACTCATCCATTACTGTAAATAGTGGTTTTTAACAGTGGTATAAAGTGAAGTTCACCAATTTTACTACTACTACTACTACATTTGTACTACCTGCAAGTGCGCTTCTTTTCGTGCTCGTCACGACTTTTAGTCTGTGTATTCAATCTTAACCCCCTATTAAGGCAATGTGCGCTCAAAAACACTGCCTGTGGTGTTTCACAGTACAATTCGGCCGTGTCGCACTGCACTGCTAGCAGCGCTAGCTAACAAAAGCCAAAAGACAAAAGACAAGGGTCCGACATGCTCGGGAGATTGATGCCACAGGTTCGAAATATTGATGTAGAATTGATGTAGATGAATTGATGTAGAATCGATGTAGATGACCCAGACAATGTTGTTAGAGGGATTATTTGAAGCGCCAGCCAATCACGATTCTGACGCATGTTTGGCTTGAAATTCCTGGCAAGCTTGCGGCGAAGCTCAGGTACACGAAAAGACGGCTAGAAGATGATGGTGTAAACGCCAAAAGGGTCAACACAGGATTCAAACCTGGATCTGCTTGTGTGTGCCAAGCTGCACTGACGATTGTGCTAGCTGAGTCTTCCATGTTGTCAAAATTAATTAATTTTTATATAATTTTTCAATAGTATTTCAACACAAGGGTACACCAAGAGTATATACGCTTAATTGTAATTGGCCGATCGCTGCCTTGTCAGGACACTCTAAAATTGCGGACGGTCCCGGTGGTAGATCGAAACCAAACCGCGCTTCTTCAATTTGGAAATGGTTTGACTAGATTGGACTGTCTGTAGCAACTTTGACATGGAAGCAAAGTTCATGTCCCGGTCGAGATATTCCAATCGCATTATCAACTTTAGTTAGTGTTTTTGTGTGGAAGCGGTCTCTGTAGGCCATGATTTTGGTGGCCGTAGCCGGCTAGTAGAGAGACACACTGTAGAGAGATACATTTGTCTCTTCCACTGCCCGCAGAGATTCTGATCACTTTCCAGTATGTAGACAACAGTGCACGTGTCCGTTGGCCTGGAACCTCAACAGTTTGGGTACAGCTCCATGTGGTCCTGCTGAGTCACTACCCGGGGTGGCGGTCCCTTTGCCAGTGTCGCCAGTCATCTTATATTTGTAGCTCCTCACTCAGTTCATGCTACCATGATATTAGTGTTTGGCGGCGTAGCTGCGGGTAAGGCCGCCTACTACCAGAGTGACACTGGGCATCTGTCTGCGTCCATGCGGTGTGTTAGTTACCTATGTACAATAACCCTTCCTTGTAGGACACAAGTGGAGCAAGAAACAAAATTAAGGACACATATCAGCAGGTGTGTGTGTGTGCCACCAACCAACACCCAGGGACATCCAGTGTTTTCGTGGATGACATCCGCGCAAAGCGCAGCAAGACAGACAGAGGTCTGCTGCTAATAACGGAAGGAACCTCTCACAATGTGACTAATTTTGGTTCAAAAGTTGATTTCTCTCTGTGATTGAATAGGGTGTCCCCGGTTTACCAACATTCCTATTGGCTTGCACGCAGCAGCGCATCTACAGATGCTGACCTTGCTTTGCAATGGCTCGGCTATTCCGTCTCTGCATCGCTGTCACCACACCACCACATTGACCTGTAGTAGAGGAAGTCGCCAGCTCAGTCTTCCGTCTTGCATCCTTTGCCCAACCGCCGGATGTTAGGAGCAAGTAAGTAGCCAGATCGGCATCAAGTTAGAGTAGAGACCATGGCCAAGAGCACCTCATAATCTATATGGTCAAGTATCTTTGTATGGACAGAAGAGGTGATTAAGGCAAGCCACCATCCCCCACCGTCATCAATGAACAGCCCCTGGGCAGATTGTCCAGTCTTGCTGGTCAGTTGGATTTTTTGTGGGATGGGGAGGGTCTTATTTAAGCTGCTGTCTGCTGGTTTGCAATCGGCATCTTGAGGCAGAGAAGGAACACAGAGATAGCACGGAGCCCACCAGCTCAAATCTCTGTTTGTTTGGGCTAGAGTACTCGATGTTCACAGAGCTGCCTATCCCTCACTGGGTCCCATCGCAACAACTGATGAAATATATGGACGAGCAAGGAGTGGATGCAAGAAGACATGTGGCATTTTGAAGTGGAAGTCCTAGGAATCTACGGGCGCCAAGAGCTGTGGTCACACGGTTTGGAGTGCGCCAGCCCTCCAGCCAACGATTGCGCAACGGGACCAGACATGGATGGAGTGATCGCACCTTTGTGCCTCTCCTCTGCCCGTGTGTGTCCTGTGACAGATCGAGATAGTCCTCAAGTCACGGATGGGCAGTGTAGTAGTAAAGAGATCGCATTGGCGCCTCTGGTAGCATCCTTGCGTCCTTCGTCCCCTGCCTGGGCGGAAAATAAGATAGGTAGTCATAGCAACTGGCCTTGCGTCGTGATGCACACATAGCCGGCCAGGGTCCCATTCAATGCTTGCAGGAACTGCGTCAAGTTTGTCAGCGTTAGAGGTTTCAGGATTCCTCCGCAGAATTTGACGTAACAAACTGGGAACGGATTCTGATTGGACTCGTGGAACGGAATACGAGAAAATGGATGCCAAACATAGACAAATGTATGGAGAAGGTGGATATTTAGGCTATTGTGCCCTTTGTTGGCAAGTGCATCTTGCCAAAAGGTGAGACTTGAGAAGGGCTCTTCCGGCTTGTTGATCCAGAAACGACTTGTTGATCCAGAAACGAGAAATATTCTCTGTAGTCAAGCAGGGGGAACATTGCTACGCGACAAATGGGAGCAGTCCTCAGAGGAAGGGTCCCACAACTTACAATTCAAGGAATGGGTGGAAAATCATTCCTTGTGGCTGAATGAATTGAAAGTCCAGTCCACTACTCCACTGATATTAAGGGATGAAGATGACAGAGGAGATAATGATTGTGAAGAGGGGAGTATTCAGCCTTGCTGTAGTAATGCTTATAGTGCCACGCGATTGAAAAGCGAAAAATTTGAAGCAAGCGGAAGCAAGCAAATTGAATGATAGAAGTGATTGCCATAGATCGATGAATATTGGGAGATAGACCGTCAATCAAGGTTTCTACATCCATTTGAACATATTTGTAGTTCACCTGCGAGTCGGCAGCATGTAGATCATCGTTTGAACACGCCGAATTTCAAAGCCAGTAATAACACAATGGGCGCACCTTTGTTGCTTTATACCTCTTCATACGATGAAGATGGCCGCCGGCGAGTGTGATATTTGGATTCTACGCATCAAACTGATCTAGAAAGGTCCTCGACCGGGTATCGGAGGCTTATCTATGTTTCGAACGGAGGTCTCCTTCTCGCCGTGTAATTATGTGGCGTTGAGCGGCGTTCAACTTCAAGGCCAAAATCGTCGGCGATCTCGGCATCGACGGCCTTGGCGGACGGCGGAATCGGAATTGGCGGACGATTCTGCTCTGGATTACACCCCTCCGCTACCTCCATGGTGCACCTCCGGCCAATATTGGCCATCGTCAGATGGTCCAGTTTAGTGCTTTGTCGCGTTGGTTTTCGTGCTTTTTGGGTTTTGGTACCGCAAGCATCATAATAAGTATGATTGGAGAACCTGGAATGGTCTCCCCTCCACAACCAGTGGATGACCTCGGCTCACGGGATCCCTAGGATCCTGTGAAGATCGCCCAACGACCTACAAGGCTTCCTGGAACAAGCCGGTCATGCCTAATCGAGTGAGCCCAAGGCAGCGTATCGAGTTACATTTCCGGCCGGGGTTCCTGGTGGCTCGGTCCACCCCCGGTCAGTGGTGCGCTGCAAGGGCGTCAGGCGCCGCTCCCGGCGCCGGCCTCGGACCTCAAAGGCCGCGCCTGATGTCCTTGGCGGAGTGAGCTGAAGCCCAAGTTGGTGTGATCGTTCCGGCCGATCCACGATGTAGCCCCTCCTAGAACAAAGAATAACGGATAAAGAATAAAGAATCCAATTTTTTATTTTTGATATTTGGCAAACCTTGCTTGTACACCAACCCGAAAAACTTAGTGTGCGACTCTATTGACCAACTTTGGCTCGGCCAACAAATTTCGGTATACCGAGCTAAATAGCGACATCTTTGGGCCTCATATGCACTCTCCCGACATGGTACTGCATCGGTAGACACTAAGGGGTACCTCATCTATTTTTCTGTAACGTGACAGGGCTTGATCGCATCTCAAAAAATGGTCCGCCTCTCCATTCTTTGACGCTGATGGCGGTTGAAGGCACTAACTGCAATCTGCAATCTGACTCTAAGCAGCCGCTATTCCTTCAATATTTGGAACTTCCCAACAAACTCTTATTTTCGTAAAGCTGAAATCAAGCTAGCATCATATGAGTCTCAACTACGTAACTCCCAGTAAGAAAGGTCCAACCAGTGATTCTACTAACTAGCCTAAGAAATAAAATATAAGCTTCTGGTAGGAGTTACGACAAATTTGAAAATGCGTTGCACTCGAAGTCATTGACTTAGATTTCTTCCGTCTATTAGAGAAACCCCCATGGTTGGTGTTGCTCCTCTCTAGCTTTACAGTAGTGTACGATACTTTTTGATTTTTTGCATATCAAATCATACCAACCCAACGCTTGCTTGCTAGCTTTAGCTACTAACTACATATCGTCCGTTGGGTTTCGCACCAGCCACATGAGTGAGTTCCGGAAGGTGAGTTTCAAATCGATGCACAACAAGGTTTCGCGAAACCTAAGTAGTTCCCGATCGAGTATTCGTGGTCAAAGCCAGTGTTTCTACGAGAGCGACCTCGTCGGAGCGGGCAACTTTACGAGTTGATAGACCCACCGATGGGCCCCGATACGGGCGAAGGGGGTGGTTTCCTTCCTACAGGGTATAGAGGAGTCCATATGGTACCAGGGGATGGCCGGGAAAGCAGCGGTCTCGAGTTTGAAATAGCACGGTCGAGAACGGGCGATGATGCTGGGTCAGCAGCCCGCTTCGGCTGCTTTTCGATGTCGCCGGGGACCGCCTTCGGTAAGTGAGGCTCCGAAGCCCTCCCGGTGTATCACTGGAACAAGTCGATCACCTCCGACTGCCCTTTACGCCTCTTCGAGGCTCGTTCTCGACCATCTCCTTCGTTTTCGACCTTCGTCTGCATCGGACGCCTCTTCTATGTAGCGAAACTACCTACGCACTTTCCAATCCGCGAAACCTTTTTGTGCGCGAAACCTTATTGTGCCTGCTAGCAAGAACTTTTCAGAGCTTAGTTGCATAGATTTGACAAGATTTGACTAAGTTTGACCCCAAACTGCATTGGTTTTATTCTATGCAGTAAGGCACTTACTTTAGTAAAACCTAGTTCAGTTGGGAACCAACTGTTCAAATCTATGCAACGATGGCATAAAAGAAATGATCTTGATCTCAGCTTTCAGTAAAGTTAGGGTTTGTGGGAAAATTTCAAATATTGAAGGAACAGTGTGACTGCTCAAAGTTATGCAGTACAGTGCATGCTATGTAGTGAACTGCCTAGATAATGGCATGGTTTTTTTTAATGTTTTGTTTTTATGAGGTTTCCGGTGCTCCCTCCTCTCGCTTCTACAGAAGTTGGATTCGTGCAATTCTTGCAATATTGGGTTTGTTTGGGAATCTCTGTAACGGTCTCAATCTTATTCACGCCGGAAAGTTGTCCCTTTATCTTATTAGCTGTCCCTTTAGATTGTTCAGCAGTTGCCCAGCAAATATGCTGATCAGAACGTCAACAATGAGGACAGGGGCTTGCCCTGATCTAACTAACTACAGACACGCCGGCAATCCGTCAACCAAAAGTAGTTCATGGTTGCTCACATTGATGAGAAGGAAGACAAGCTCACATCATTTGCATATTGCGTCCATGCTTGATCCCTTGCTGTGTGCTGCGACACTGAGTACATGCCCAAACTCATCATGTGGCAGCAAGTGCCAGGCAGTATTCGAGCTGAAGCATACAACCAGTTTAAGTGTCTATTTAGTAGGCAGAACTTTCGGGCAGGTCAACTAGATGCCTTGGCCAGCATTGTCCCGTTCCAAAGTACCTTGCAACATCGTTTCAGTGAGCATAATCTCAAAAGGGAAACAAGAACATGGCAAAGGGACAAACCTGAAACACCTTAACGGCCGTACAATACCGAGCAGGAAATGTCTTCCGAAGCAGGCCCTATGTCACAGCAGGGAGTGAATGAGTGAAGATTGGAAAGAAGTGGCCGGCATCGACCGACCAGTGGTAGCTAAGTTAAGTTGAGATTATTATTATTATTATTATTATTATTATTATTACCTTGTACAATCCCTTAGATAAGTAATTATTATTCTAACTATTGTCTTGGCTTATAATGGACTGCATTGTCAGAGGTAGGATCTATTCTCACGAGAGATGTGTCTCAACCAGGAGCACCACGTTCTGTGTCAATCGCCCGGGAAGCAAACATACTAGAAAACGAAGGTCCATCCCCAAGCACCGCCAATAATAAACTGATGAGCTGCACAACAGTCCCTGACGAGTTGCACAGCAAAGTTGCCCAGAGATTGTTGGCTACTTTCCTCCCAGCACCCTCTTGACGAACAAGTTGATTCGAACAGGGTGCTGCCGCAATGATCTTCACATCAAATTAGATACTATAATTTTTCTTTGGCAATTGACAATAAACCTCCAGTATATTTTGTGTTATGATTTTCACATTTAACGCAGAGATTCTTCTACAGTTGAGTTTCCTACATGGCAGTCCTGCTGTGCTCATTGTATCTCAGAACGTAGTTGCAGTGAGGAGCACGACGAAGGAAAGTAACGCCTATGAGTTGACCGGAGAGGGAGCAGCAGTGGCACAGGTGTGATCTCCGGTCTCCGGTGCAACTCAGTGAATTTGGTGCAAATGTTGAGATGTTCAAGTCAAAAGTAGAGATTCACAATTTCATCCACTCGTTTTTGACTGATGCTGATGAGCTAAAATGCTGACTTTATCTGACTTATCACATAATGCCAAAGCTAGGCATGATGGAACTGATATTACTCTGGTGTCTTCCAATCTGACAGTGTCTGAATGCTTGAGCTACAGGCGTGTGGAACTGATACATCTCTGGTGTTTTCCAGTCTCGCGCAAGCTCGAAAAGGAGTGACAAATTGAAGTTCGACACGGACATTGAACTTGATCTGTAATCTGTCGCATAGGTGTTGATGCACGCCAACACATGAGACACAATTCCCATGCCGTCCACTGAAAACTCAGATTCGATTTGTGTCATGTTGCGGTCATCACAATGTCTTTGTGCGAGGAGGCAGAACAATTTTCTGCCTCTGTTCCATTTGGCAGACTCTTCGCAGTCGTTCATAAAATCCCCGCGTCTAGATATTCCAATAATCTCGCAAGTGTGATTCGCTCCACTGACTGTATTCAAGTTTACTTCGTTGACTGTATTCAATTTTGAAAGGTCCGAAGGGCTGATGCCCACAATTGCCTGATAGTACATGGTGCGTTTCCCCTCCTCTGTCAATGCATTGCCATCCAAGTCAAGCCATCTCAAATTAGTATTTGATTGCAGTGACACCGCGATGTTGAGAGCGTCGTCATCAGTGAGCCGATTACCCCGCAAAGAGAGTATTTTCAGGGGGGGGTTTGCTGATAGGAAATCAGGAATACATGTGTCACCATTCGTGTTGATACCGTTGTATGCTAGATTGATGTTCAGTAGTGTATCAATTCCAATCCCACAAAATAAACGTTTCACCGGCAAATACGTTGTGATGCCTTCGCGAAATGAGCTGTTGAATGAGACATCATTGATTGATGGATGTTCCAAGACGGCATCGACGAGTTTACAAGCGTCGTCTGTACTGTGGAAGTAATTACCCTCCCATCCGAATGCCTCAATCGATCTGTTGCTTTTCAGCACATTGATGGCAAACCGCACACCTTCGCCTCCACGGAAGTGATTTCTTTCCAAGTAAAATCCAGTGAAGCCCTTCTGGCGCACGCTTCTTTCGATTCTTTGGAGTGTGTGCTCATCCAGCTGGACATTGTAGAAGTTTAGCTTTGATATGCGTTCGCTCAACTGAATTGCATTGGCTAGCTGTTCCCAGTGAGGATCCAGGGCGTCGTCAGAGAGGATGAGAGTTTCACAACTTAAGTTGGCCTCAACATCGGCACCATCATCCGAACGCAGTCCGTAAGTATTCTCTTTGATAGACTGAATGAGATTCCCAGCCTCCTCTGCATCTTCTTCATCGTAACCCTCTTCGAGCCAGTGGCTCCTCGGGACGTCGGGAGCCGAGTAGGTCCAGTTTCCCTCCCTCTTCAATACCTGGACGCTCCTCTCCAGCGACTCGCACCTGAGAAGCAGCCCCACGTTCTCGCGCTGCAGGCCGTCGACCCGCGAGGTCAGCGCGAGGGTCTCCGCCCTGAGATCCTCCGTTCGCTGGTCGATGAGCCTGTTCAGGTCGGCCAATGAAAAGTTGGCAGGAACGACGGCGTCGGAATCGTCATTGTCGCCAGGTTGAGGCGGGTGGACAGAGGCCCCAGGGGCAGCCTTGCGTTTCTTCGCGGGGTTGATCGAACCCATGGTTGGGGTTGGCGCGTTTGGGGCGACTTCAGTGATCGAATCCATGGATGGGGTGAGCGCCGGGTTGGGGCGACGTCAGTGTTCGAATATCTTCGGATATTGATCGGCCTAGGCCAAGGCCAGACGCTGATGCCGCGACGTTGGTGAAAAACGGAAGGGAGCGAGCCAAGGCCAGGGTCAGGCAGTCAGGCAGCAGCGCAGCCAGCCGGAGCGAGACGTCCGAGCACAGTTTCAGTTTCCTGTCTTTGGCGTCAACAGTGGACAGGGCCGAGAGATAAAGGATTGAGAGACGTCGAACCGCAGTATCGTAGACGCCAGTGAGACGCCAGTCCACCGTGTCCCTCGTCTGGTTCGACTTTGGTGGTGATCCCTTCGCCAGTCAGTTGCGGTCCCTTTATTTGTCACCGGCGATCGCGCAACCTCGATCTCGCGGCGATGGCACCATCGTCCCCGTCCCGTCGCGGCGACGGAGACAAGATGAGCACGACGGCGCCGCTTCGCCTCGACCTCAACCTCCACTGCGGCGGGTCCGCCGGCCGGAACGCGTGGGAGGACCCGTCGTTTACCGGGGCGAACCGCCTCCCGCCGCACTCCCGCCGCGTCCGCTCCATGACGACGCCGGGCGGATACGCGAGAGGGGTCTGCCTCGACAGCAGAGGTGATGGCTCGGACGGCCGCTCCGAAGCGGACGGTGGCATCGAGGTGACGGGAGGGTGGACATTCCGCCTCTTCCCCAACCCGCACTGCATACCGATATCCTGCGTCGCGGCTGGTGACGAGGCGGATGACGAGGACTGCGGTGAGGGTTCGCAATCCTTCCGGAGCACGGCCGTGCCGTCGTGCTGGACGATGACCGAGGCGTCGGATCCGCCGAGGTACACCAACGTGCAGATGCCGTTCGACACGCTGTACCCCCACGTACCGCGGGACAATCCCACGGGCGTTTACCGGCTCGAGTTCGCGCCGCTTGCCGGTGGGTGGAGGGCCACCGGCAATGGAAGGAGGAGGGCAGTGCTGCACTTCGCGGGGGTGGAGGGCTGCTTTTTCGTCTACCTCAATGGACAGGTGAGTCATTTTGCAACATCTCTCGGAAGGATGGGGGGTAGAATGATTACTTGGGGGAAGAGAATGGAGACATGCAGGAGCTGTGTTTTCTTTCTACTCGTCATGTTGGAATTATTCGCGAGACTTAGGGTGCGAACAATCGCCGACGGGATTTTCTTCAACGAGATTTCTCCTTTCTCGAGGCACAATCGGCAAAAGCTCGACTTCAAATCTGATGTTTCTAAAACACCAACTCACGGCTCTCACCTTTTGTCACTCCCCAAGTTCGTCGGGGCGGGGAAGGACTCGCGCCTCCCCTCGGAGTTCGAGGTCACCGACCTCCTCCGCTACGAGCGCGACGGCAAGACAGCCCCCGCCGCCGGGATACCGGCCGCGGCCCCCAACGTCCTCGCCGTGGTGGTGGTCAAGTGGTCCGACGCCT
>JAAMXK010002707.1:3599-17306 GCA_019693575.1 Thalassiosira oceanica | reverse complement strand
ATCTGTCTTGGTGCACTTGTCGTCGGGTTGTAGAACCCCGCCGCCGCCTCGGTCAGTGAGGTTGCGGACACCTTTGCGTATTTGACCGTTCAAGACGGCTGAGTTGAAGGCTCGGTTCTTCTTCTCCGGGTCGACCGTTGGCCGCCCCGCTCCTACGCGTTGGAGAGCTTGATGTACGAGGTCCTGCACCAACCCCGCTATATTTCCCTCCTTCCAACATTTCAGCCTTAATTCCACGCGTCTTTTGATGTCGGCTGCTAGGACGATCCCGTCCTCGCGAGCCAAGATGCATGGAAGAAAAATCATGGGGAGCTCGGAGTTATGTTTCCGATCTAGTAAAATTACGCGTTGTCAAGAAGAAGGGTCATCCTTTTGCCCATTACGTCCGTTTCGCCTTGGTCCCCGAGCAGCCCCAGGGAGTTCAAACCGCCGGCCTCCTCGCTCGCTACTTCAGCGCGGGCGCAATTCCCTTGCACACAGGCACAGTCGGAAAAGTAGGCACCACGCAGCCAGGGTGGCGGGGACTGGCGGGGACGCGACGGTCAGCTGGGACCACGGAAGACTGGACGAGCTGGACGAGGACTCCTACTAATCCTACACTCGTGTCAACTGCTCCCGCACGTTCTTTCTGGCACAGGCCGGGCCACCTCGCGGGACCTCGTGAGTGTAAGGGAGTGAGCGTGGGTCCAGCCCTGGCGGCCGTCGGAGAGGATCGGGACCGCTCCCCAGGGTAAGAGCGAGGGACTGCCGCGGCGGCGGACAGGGGGGCAATCTCTGTTGGCGGGACAAGCTTCGGTGAACGGAGGAGGATAAGACCGAGGACTGGCGGCCCGTATTGGGGGCCGATATAGCAAGCTCATCCTCCAAGGAGACGGGCGATAAGAAGAACGAACTGGGGCTTGAGGCACTGTCTGCGGAGGACTTGAGGATCGCATCTCGTTCCTTGTTAAGATTAAAAGCAAGGCTTGAACTCGGCTTCGTTCGGTGCGGTGAGCCATGAGCGCCAAGGCGACGACACCTCACCACGAATATCTCACACCACGAATTAATCTCACACGCGCACCCTTCTTTCCAGAAGGACGCCAACATCTATGATGAAATGCAATCCCGTTGCGGACAATGGCATTGAAGCCTGCGCCAACTGCGGCAAAGAAGGGAGCATCACTGTCAAGCTCAGGAACTGCACGGCCTGCCGCCTCGTCAAGTACTGCGGCGTGGACTGCCAAAGGGCCCACCGCAAGCAGCACAAGGAGGCATGCAAGCAGCGTGCTGCCGAGCTCAAGGACAAACAGTTGTATAGCCAGGGGCATGAGAGGCCGGAGGGTGAATTCTGTCCGATCTGCACTCTGCCGATTCAATTACCAGTGGACAAGCGTTCAGGCTTTAATGCGTGTTGCATGAAAAGGATTTGTAATGGATGTCTCTTTGCTGCCGAGAAAAGAG
Source organism: Thalassiosira oceanica (assembly GCA_019693575.1). Taxonomy (NCBI): domain Eukaryota; phylum Bacillariophyta; class Thalassiosirophyceae; order Thalassiosirales; family Thalassiosiraceae; genus Thalassiosira; species Thalassiosira oceanica. Next base: position 15,863 of record JAAMXK010002707.1, on the reverse strand, counting down.
GCATGGACGACTGTGCATTCTGCAGGACGCCCCGTCCAAAGACTGATGCTGATATGCTTGCAATGGTTCAGGCACGGGTTGTAAAGAAGGATCCTGTGGCGATTAATTGCCTTGGTGATAAATACTTCCACGGTGGACTTGGATTGAAAAAAGATATGCAAAAGGCGGTCGAATTATGGACAGAGGCTGCGGAGCTTGGTTCGTTGGACGCAATTTTCGCCCTTGGTATTTCGCATGAATACGGGAATGGAGTCAGACGGGACATTGCAAAGGCAACCGAGTTATACAAAAAAGCTGCAATGCAAGGACATGTTCAGAGCAGGCTCAACCTTGGCTGTTGTGAGGGGAAGAAGGGGAATCACGACTGCGCAGTAAGGCACTTTCTGCTCTCAGCGAAAATGGGGGACATGAATTCAGTTGAGAATATCAGGGAGGCATTCGTAAGAGGGCTTGCAACAAAGGAGCAGTACGCCGAGGCACTGAAAGGATACCAAGATGCCGTGGAGGAAATGAAGAGTCACGACAGGGATGAAGCCGCCAAGGATATCAAGATGCCGTGGAGGAAATGAAGAGTCACGACAGGGATGAAGCCGCCAAGAGGCTTGGGTACTGCAAAGTCAAATGAGTTGAGAAGAGGGTCCAGAGAGAGGTGATGAGCAACGGTATTAAGTTCGGAGGAAATGAAGAGTCATTACAGGGATGAAGCCAAGAGAATTCGTGATGGACATTAAAGGTTGCTGCGGAAGGAGTTGAGCGTCCCGAGAGAATTCAGTCCGCTTTTGAGGGTATCCAGTAGAGTAGCATGTATCTGTATGACATTGTGTCTGTTTTAACATTATTCTAGATGATCGGGTCACTATGGTAAATTTGCGGTCTACCGAAAATTTGTTGGCCGAGCCAAAGTTGGGTTGGTACAAGGTGTTCAATTATCGTACATTGTGTTTGTTACCCATGAAAGATAAATGTCTCACAGTGTCTCATTTTCGCAAGTTTTGCTAAATATCAAAAATAAGTTCAATGATAGTTAATTATTAAGTATTACTCCCCTCTTCACAATCATCATCTCGTTTGTCATCTTTATCCCTTAATACCAGTGGGGTAGTGGACTGGACTTTCATTTCATACAGCAACAAGGAATGATTTTCCACCCATTCCTCGAATTGTAAGTTGCGGAACCCTTCCTCTGAGGACTGCTCCCATCCTTCGCGTAGCAATGCTTCCCCTTCATGACTGTGGAGAACATTTCTCATTTCTGGATCAACAAGCCGGAAGAGCCCTTCTCGAGTCCCACCTCCAAAGAAGGACTTATACATACAGCCTAAATGTCCATCTTCTGCGTACATTGCTATGTTTGTCAGTCATTTCGTGGTATTTCGTTCCACAAGTCAAATAGTAATCCGTTCCAAGAAATTCGCCCGAGTATTTTGTGCCGTCAGTTAGGGTCAGCGTGCCCTGGCCTAACTAGACTAAGACACGGCTTCAAGACGTCATCATGATTGCGCTTGTGAAACAATCGCTCTGCCGACTATGGCCTCAGCGGCTGTCGGTACCGTCACAGGGATCCGACTTCCTCGTCGTTGTTACCTGGATGAAACTTAATCGCGCTGTCCCTCTCGCGTCCCACCGCCCGTTTTTGCATGCGTCGCGGGCGGCAGCCAAGCCCCTCCCAGTCAGCTGATGCAATTGCTCCTCCAACACTCTCGAGGCAGACCACGCTGCCTTGCGTCGCTCCTCCTCCACCGTTCTGGGCTTCTGGACGAAGGCGCCCACGAAACCATCCGCCGCGACCACAATCAGCTGGGTCAGGCCTCCACTAGTTGCCAGCGCGCCGGCTTCCAACTTGCCTTCGAGGTCCTGTCACGGAGAGGACTGCAGAGCATCCAAAGGCCTGGCGGAAGAAATGCGGTCGGCCAATCCCGGTGTTGGCAAAGGACGCACCGCCGCTCAATGGGGAGCCGGCACACTGTAGTCCTCGGTCCCATACGAGCTTATGCTCCTGCTTGTTCGATGCAGTTGGCTAAGTGCTTGGTTGAGATTGTTTGTCTGCTCTTATTTGCTCTTTGGGGGCATGCTCGTAGAACTCTGAACTCTCGTACCTCAGAATCGTTCGGACGCCACGGCCAAGCTGCTCTCGAGCGCACAAGCGTGCACTCTAGCTTCAAGCGCCAGCTTTGCCCGAGAAAAATAAAAACTAAAAGCAGTTAAATGCATCTGCTGGAGTAGGTAACAATCAACCAGCAAGGAAGTGCCCCTGGACCGAGGAACACAGTGTGGGGAGCCGGGGATGCAGACTCATCGAGAGAGAAAAAGTCTGCCAAATATCCGACGCCCGTTGTCACCGGATCAATCTCGACCGGCGCCCAGCAGCGGTGGTGGTGGTGGGGGTTGTTCAACTACCCCGCTTTAGTCTTTTAGGTCGCTATCCGACGTCTTGTCGCCCTTGTCGACTCGACTGGGAGGTCCCAGAGGAGGTTGCTTAGTCATCAGGCCGCTGAGTGCGCGGTCTGCATTTCACGGGGGATCCACTGTCTCCCACCTTCCATGCTCTTCCACCGTCGTGTCAACGAAAATAAAGTCGGAGACGTTCAGTTACCCTCCTGATCACCGTTGCGGTCCAGCATGAGCCCCCTGGCAGTGTTCATGCCGCCGATCGGTGAAATAGGTTGCCGCCAATGCGGACGGAGGTCGCACTTCAGGTCAAGAGGCCCGCCCGTTCCGTCGCAGTGCCGGTCCTCCCTCCTGATCCGCTCGGGCGTCCGTCCACAGAGCGCGGCCTCCCTGGCCGTCCCCTCCTCCTTGCGGCAGGAGGAAAAGGAGGGAGGGAGGAAGGAAGACGGCCGGCGGAGGCCCTTCTTCGCCAACGAAGTCTCCGATCGGTTTCAACTCAGACATCACGAGGGAAAGCAAAAGGCGCAACGTCGGCAGGAACGCTGGCTCGGCCGAGGCCGCCTGCCCGAACAAAATAAGAAGCCAGAAGAGAGCGCACGAAGCGCGAACGCCCGGTCATCGTGACAAGTGAGGCCTTTTTGGCTGACCATCAGTGACTTGGAGCTTGTAGTACACCCATCAGCAGGTGAGGTGGTATTGGAAGAAACGAAAGACGCGCACCAGGGCCGCCGGCATCATCATTCTTATCCTATTTTGCCAGACTGTGCTGAAATATTCTTCAACATTACATTGAGACCCGCGCCGTCACCTGGTGGCAGCGCAATTCGGGCCGCCCGCACATGTGCTCACTCTTTTCTTAGAGGCTGACACAAAACCGCAGCCATCCTCAAACACTATGAGCTGCGCGCCCATTGTGGACGATGGCGACGAAATATGTTTCAAGGGAGCGACACTGTCAAGCTCAGGAACTAGGCAGAATTTCTATGGAGACGATCTTGGCTTGCAAAAGGATATGCAGAAGGCAGTTGAGCTGTTCACAGAGAGGCAGCAGAGCTTGGGTCGATAGAAGCATTCTTCAACCTGGTTCTATTGAAGCACTCTTCAACCTTAGGAATGCGCATTACTTTGGGGAGGGAGTTCAACAGGACACGGCAAAGGCTGTGGAGTACTATGAAAGAGCTGCCATGCAAGGACATGTCCTCACCCGTCACAATCTTGGTGCGATGGAGGGGAAGAAGAAGAACAATGACCGTGCGGCGAGGCATTACCTGATCTCAGCGAAAGTAGGGCAAGAAAATTCAATTAAAACAATGAAGATGATGTTTGCGGATGGGATAGCAACAAAAGAGCAGTATGCCAAGGTACTGAAAGGATACCAAGATGCCGTGGAGGGAATGAAGAGCTATGACAGAGATGAAGCCATGTCATTCATGGCGAGTCGAAGGCCAGCGAAATAAAGAAGAGCCATTACAGGGATGAAGCCAAGAGACTTCGTGGAGACTAAGAAGCAAATAGAGAGTCCAGAGAAAGAGAGAGAGAGACGCATGGTGGCAGTAGGCGTAATTGCTTGGGAAGAGGATGCAGAGAGGATCAACAAAGGCATCAAACTGATTGGGGCTGCATCAATAGTATTTCACTTAGTATGCATCGCGGATCAAGATCTCGATCTAGAATTCTCTTTCAATCGAATGGCACCGCTCTCGTTCCTCCTCTGCGGCCATTTGGCACCCACCGCATCTGCCAGCTTCGTCTTCTCTGCACCTCCAAAAAGCGAGGACATCCTCTATGTGCCTCCGCGTCTATCTGCTTGTCCAAGGTGTCCCCCTGCTTTTGTGCTTTCGTGGCCGGCTCCAGCACGGACAAGACAGGCTCCAGACACGACAATGTTGCGTCAGCGGTCCTTCCCGGGTCCAAACGCCCACAACGAAGTCTCCGATCGGTTTCAACTCAGACGCAGGAGGCAGGCGAGGTGGACATGGAGGGTGGAGATGACGATGTAGATGTAGAATTCTGAGCTCCAGACATCGCTCGTCTTGACTTATTAGTGGCCGTGTGCCCCTTACGTGACACTACGTAGAACCACAGCCAGTGCTCGAGCCGGCTCCTAGCCACTTTGCTCCCTAAGCCGGTCGCGCGCTGCTGTCATACAGAATACGACCAGCATCAGGCGGGAGAGGCAGGCACAGATGGAAAGAATGGGGGTTAACCTCCTAGATATTAAGCGAGTACGTTTTGACGTGCGCCAGTTGCTACGTGACACACCGGTACGGCGAACTCGAGAGAAGCTATTGAAGTTGCAGCTAAGTACCTGCCGAGAGCTCGTGCACGTGCATACGTGTAGAGGCGCGCGCGCTAACAGTGACTACTTCCAAGACTGCGAAGCCATCTCGTGAAGCCTTTTAAACTCGCGATAGACGCGAGAGTTTGTTTTATGTAGTCCGATGGGTGGAGCCCCCCCCCAGGGGCGGTCAAACGCTCTTCACCGTGTAAAAACAGTCAATACGGTAGGTATCGAACTCGCCGTTCAGACCGGCGGAGTCGACCGTAACCAAGTGAGCTACACGGACATCGTGGAGGGTGGAGGCAGGAGGCGAAAAGCGAGAAGGAGAAGACGGGGGCAGTTCGGGGCCGAGGCCACTGCCAGTCCGCTCCCGCTGCGTCAGATCGATCAGAAGCCGGAAGACTTACACCCGGTTATCAGGTGAAAGTAAGAAGTCAGGCCTTTGTCTGACGATCAGTCACTCGGAGCTGGAGCCACCTTATCCCCAGGCCAAGCGGCGGCAAGACGCGCAAGAGCCGATGGCCAGGGCTCCCTGCTTCGCTCTGGCCGCCGTCGTACCATTTGGTCGTACGAGCTCACTCTTTTTCTTGCCACTCTGACACCTTCTTTGCCCACCACCCCCACCTCACAATGAGTTGTGTGCCTGTTGTCGATCACAGTGGAATCTGCGTCAACTGCGGCAAGTGCGGAAGTGACTAATTAAATTGAAGAACTGCACGGCCTGCGGCGTGGACTGCCAGAGGGCACACCGAAAGCTGCACAAGGAGGCATGCAAGCAACGTGCTGCCGAGCTCAAGGACGAGCAGCAGTACAGCCAGGGACACGAGAGGCCGGAGGGTGACTTCTGCCCGATCTGCACTCTGCCGATCCCAATACCGATGAATAGGCGAAGAAGATCTGCAATGGATGTCATGTGGCTGCTCAGAAAAGAGGCATGAACGGATGTCCGTTTTGCAGAACACCAATCCCAGGAAACAATGGTGATATGCTTGCAATGATTCAGGCACGGGTATCAAAGAACAATGGTGCTGATGTGCTGGCAATGATTCATACACGGGTTGTAAAGAAGGATCCATTTGCAATCTATGTCCTTGGGCTGAAATATTTGGAGACCTTGGATTGCAAAAAGATATGCGGAAGGCAGTCGAGCTATTCACTGAGGCTGCGGAGCTTGGTTTCATTGATGCACTCTACAGCCTTGGCGTTGCGCATGACCGTGGGGAGGGAGATCAACAGGACTATAAAATGGCCGCTAAGTTCTGGTCAAAGGCGGCCATGCAGGGACATGTTTTGAGCAGGCACAACCTTGGCTGTATTGAGGGGCAGAAGGGGAACGACGACCGCGCAGTGAGACACTACTTAATTTCCGCCAAAATCGGTGTCAAGGAATCACTTGATGCTATCAAGAAGATGCTCATGGTCGGCGAAGCCACAAAAGAGCAGTACGTAGAGGCGCTGAAAGGATACCAAGACGCCGTTGAGGAAACAAAGAGCCATGACAGAGATGAAGCCAAGAGGCTTGGACACTAGAAAGAAAAGGATGATTCGGAGTGAATAGAAAGGCCAGAGAGAGATAGAGAGATGACGCAAGGTGGCTGTAGGCGTGCTTAGGAAGAGAGAGCAGAGAGTGACCCGGCGTTTGGCATGTTGCTGCTGCGACTATACCCACGTGTCATCAGATGCGGGGACGACGATGAGTCCTGTATTCCCATTGTACGTCGGTGCATTGTCACTGCGGGCGACAAAAAGAATTCGAATCACCGCAGAACAATTGTATAATTCTCGCTGTAGTGATGTCGCGGTAGATTTCCTCGGTCTCTGTGTATCGTACCGATGAAATATCGATCAGCTGGATCTCGGTCCAGCAATGTCGCAGTCACCCCAAACATTAGAATGGGGCAGGATATCCCCCCAAATTTTTTACCGTAACGCTGGTGTCGGTACTGCGCAAACCCGCCTACCGTAACATAAAATGTTACGGTGGTAGGCGGCAGTTGAGTGGCAGTTTTGTTTTCGATCGAGTCGTGCAATAAAAGGGGGCCCTGACTTTTTGGCACAGATAAATACCGTAACGCCAGCGTTACGGAACAGCGTTACGGAAAAATTTGGGAGGGATATACCATTGTGGATCTCTAATGCATCATAGCATGTGTGTGACTCTATCGTTATTTTATTAGCTACTTAAGACCAACCATGTGAGCTCAACGTCCTCCGATCTCCCAGGCAGACAAAGCAAGGAGAAGAAGAAGAAGAAGAGTGGATATCTTAGGTCGCTACACCGAATGAGCATCCGTGGATAGCCATGCAGGCTAGCACCCGTCCTCAACGAAGACTCCGATCGGTTTCAACTCAGTCATCACGGGGAGCGGACGGAGCGGAGGAAAGGAAAGGCGGCAACGTTGGCATCAAACGTCGGTTCGGCCGAGGCCGATTGCCCGAACGATCAGAAGCCAGAAGGGAGCGCACGAAGCACGTACGCCCGTTCATCGCATCGGTGACAAGTGAGGTCTTTTTGGCTGACCATCGGAGACTCGGAGCTTGGAGTCCACCCATCAACAGGTAGCGGTGGTATTTGTAAGAGACGTAAGACGCGCAGGAGCCAAGGACCAGGGCCGCCGAACATTCTGCGAACATTGCAGAAATGTCGTGGCCCCTATCGGCCTCGACCGGCGACGGCGGCCGCGTGTGCCGTCAAAAGCAAGAGGGGTTGGAGATGAGAGTGAGAGGTGTTGGAGGCGAGGGAGAAGAAGGAGGAAGAAATCGAAAGAGGGGAGGCTCACGAAGTCTCCCTCCGATCGGTTTCAACTCAGACACAAGAAGCCGGGGCGAGCAGGCGAGCAGGCGACAGGCGAGACCGAGCAGGAGGTGGCCGGTGGGGCGAAAAGGAGAAGACGGGGCAGTTCGGCCGAGGCCACTGCCAGTCCGCTCTCCCTGCGCCAGATCGATCAGAAGCCGGAAGACGGACACCCGGTTATCAGGTGAAACTAAGAACTTTGGCTGACGATCAGAAACTCGGAGCTTGAAGTCAACTATCCTTTCCCGGGGTAAGACTCTCTGGTAAGACGCGCAGGAGCCGATGACCAGGGCTGCAAGGACGGTGGTGTCATATTCTCCAGGGCTGATGCTGGAATTTCCTTCGTCGAGACACCTTGCAGCAACCCGGCGGCATCGCAACTCGGGCCGCCATCATACCATTTGGTCGTACGAGCTCACTCTTTCTTCTTCCAGTCTAACACCTTCTTTGCCCATCACAAATTGCAGACATTCTATCTCACAATGACCTGCGTGCCTGTTGCGGACGAGAGTGACGGAGTCTGCGCCAACTGCGGCAAGCAAGGGACCGACACCGTCAAGCTCAAGAACTGCACAGCCTGCCGCCTCGTCAAGTACTGTGGCGTGGACTGCCAGAGGGCCCACCGCAAACAGCACAAGAAGACATGCAAGCAGCGTGCGGCAGATCTCAAGGACGAGCAGCTGTGTACAGCCAGGGACACGAGAGGCCGGAGGGTGACTTCTGCTCGATTTGCACTCTGCCGATACCTATACCCATGAACAAGCATTCATCATTCGCCGCTTGCTGCATGAAAAGGATTTGTAATGGTTGCAATATCGCTGCCCAGAAAAGAGGCATGAGAGACTGCGCGTTTTGCAGGACACCATTTCCAGGAAATGATGCTGCTGATCAGCTGGCAATGGTGCAGGCACGGGTGGGAAAGAAGGATCCGGTTGCGATCAACTTCCTTGGGGAAAAATACTGCCATGGAACGCTTGTGATGCAGAAGGACTTAAAGAAGGCAGTCGAGCTGTGGGCAGAGGCTGTGGAGCTCGGTTCGATAGATGCACTCTACAACCATGGAAATGCGTATAGATATGGTGAGGGAGTTGAACAGGACATGGCAAAGGCTGTCGAGTTCTACGAAAAAGCGGCCATGCAAGGACATGTTCGCGCCCGTCACAATCTCGGCTATGTTGAGGCAAAGAAGGGAAACCACGACCGCGCAGTGAGACACTTCCTCATCTCAGCGAAAATGGGATACGAGAATTCAATTAAAGCAATAAAGGAGATGTTCATGGCAGGGGTTGCAACAAAAGAGCAGTACGCCGAGGCGCTGAAAGGATACCAAGAAGCAGTGGAGGAAATGAAGAGCCATGACAGGGATGAAGCCAAGAGGCTTGGATACTAGAAAGCAAAGAGTGAATAAGAGCAGAGATAAATAAAGAAAGGCTTCGAAAGGCAGTCGCATTAATTGGGGCTGCATCCACAGCATTTTACTTAATTTTTCATGGATGGGAGAAGATATCAATCTAGGATTTCTCTCTCAATCGAATGGCACCCCCTCGAATGGCACTGCTCGCTTGTTTGGCTCCTGTTTCATCACCACAGCTCCCTCCTCTCCCTCCACTTTATCAACCTTCTGACGCCATCCTCTCTGTATTGCATTTGAGGCGGGGCGTCTCTCCTCCTCTCCCGCCGCCTGCGTACCGCAGCGAGGCTTCGCGCCAATCATGCTCGTCCCAGTGTCCCCACCACATCTACCCCATCTCGACAGCCATCTCGGCTACCCCATCTCGACATAGGATTGCAAAAGGACGTGCGAAAGGCAGTCGAACTAGGCTGCAAAAGGACATGCAAAAGGCAGTGGAACTGCGGACAGAGGCTGCCGAGCTTGGTTCAATTGATGCTTTCTGCAATCTTGGACTAGAGCATGTCACTGGACGTGGGGCTAAACAGGACAAGGCCAAGGGTATTAATTTCTGGAGTAAAGCGGCAATGCAAGGAGATGCCTTCGCCCGTCACAACCTTGGCTTCTACTCTACGAGAGGAAGGAGGGGAACCACGAACGTGCAGTGAGACACTTTCTAATCTCAGTGAAAATGGGATACGAGCATTCAGTTGAAAATATCGAGAAGACACTCAAGATTGGACAAGCAACGAAAGCGCAGTACGCCGAGGCACTGAAAGGATACCAAGACGCCGTGGAGGGAATGAAGAGTCATGACAGAGATGAAGCCATGAGACTTGGATACCCCGCTAAGTAAGATTGACTTGGAGTGTAATAAGTGTCCAGAAGACATCATGGCTTCCTGGGTATCGGGACGTAGCCGGTGCCGCCGCCCCAGACGAATGCTTCCGCGACGGCCTCTCGTCGCCGGTGCTCGGCCTCCTAAGCAGCGAAGAAGAGGGAAGAGGGAAGGAGGAAGAAGGCAGGAGGCAGAAGGGGAAGGGGAGGCCCGGAGGCAAGGCCGCCCACAACGCCCACAACGAAGTCTCCGATTGGTTTCAACTCAGACGCAGGAGGCGGAGGCCGTGGGTGGAGGACGTGGCGCGTATCGTAAAAAGGAGAACGGGCAACGGGTGCAGTTCGGGGCTGAGGCCACTGCCAGTACGCTCCCCCTGCGTCAGATCGATCAGAAGCCGGAAGACGCACACCCGGTTATCAGGTGAAACTAAGAAGTAAGGCCTTTGGTGACGATCAGTCACTCGGAGCTTGGAGCCACCTTGCCTTATCCCCAAGCCAAGCGGTGGTAAGACGCGCAGGAGCCGATGGCCAGGGCTGCCAAGACGGTGTCATATTCTCCAGCCACGCCATGCTCAAAGTCCTTCGTCGAGACCCGCGCAGCAACCCAGTTGCCTGGGCCGCTATCATACCATTTGGTCGTTCGAGCTCACTCTTTCTTCCAGTCTAACGCCTTCTTTGCTCATCACAAACGCAGACATTCTATCTCACAATGAGCTGCGTGCCTGTTGCGGACGAGAGTGACGGAGTCTGCGCCAACTGTGGCAAGCACGGGAGCGACACCGTCAAGCTCAAGAACTGCACGGCCTGCCGCCTCGTCAAGTACTGCGGCGTGGACTGCCAGAGGGCCCACCGCAAGCAGCACAAGAAGGCCTGCAAGCAGCGTGCGGCAGAGCTCAAGGACGAGCAGCTGTACAGCCAGGGGCGCGAGAGGCCGGAGGGTGACTTCTGCCCGATCTGTACTCTGCCAATTGCGTTTCCAATGTGTGAACATTCAGTCATTGAATGGTGCTGCATGAAGAGGATTTGCGAAGGCTGTGATATGGCTGCTGAGAAAAGAGGCATGGACGACTGTGCGTTTTGTAGAACGCCCTGTCCAGACAATGATGCTGACAGGCTGGCAATGATCATGACGCGGGTTAGGAAGAAGGATCCCGATGCGATCTATTTCCTTGGGCAAGAATGCTTCTTTGGAGAACTTGGATTGCAAAAGGACATGCAAAAGGCAATTGAACTATGGTCAGAGGCTGCGGAGCTTGGTTCAATTGATGCACTCTTCAACCTCGGAAATGCTTATTACTCTGGAGAGTGCGTTGAAGAGGACGTGACAAAGGCTGTCGAGTTGTACGAAAAAGCTGCCATGCATGGACATATTGAGAGCAGGGACAATCTTGGCTATTATGAGGAAGAGAATGGGAACTACGACCGTGCACTAAAACACTACCTGATCTCAGCGAAAATGGGGTTCGTGGACTCAGTTGAAAATATCGAGGAGATGTTCAAGGCAGGGCTTGCAACAAAAGAGCAGTACGCCGAGGCGCTGAAAGGATACCAAGACGCCGTGGAGGAAATGAAGAGCCATGACAGAGATGAAGCCAAGAGGCTTGGATACTAGAAAAAAAAGCAAAGAATGATTCAGAGTGAATAGAAAGGCCAGAGAAAGAGAGAGAGAGAGAGAGAGTGATGCAGATGGCTGTAGGCGTGCAGAGGAAGAGAGAGATCAAGAAAGGCTTCGAAAGGCAGTCGAAAATCCCGAAAGGCAGTTGAACTGATTAGGGATGCATCCATAGCATTTCACTTAGTTTAGTTCATGGATTAATATATCAATGATGTTACCCCCTTGATCAATGGCACTGCTCGTCTGTTTGGTTCCTGTTGCATCACCATGAGCTCCCTCCTCTCCCTCCACTTTTATCAACCTGCTGGCGTCATCCTTTCTCTACCCCCAAAAGCGAGGCTCCACGTCCATCATGCTCGTCCCAGTGTCCCCACCACATCTACCCCATCTCGTCAACCATCGCGGGGTTCCTTGTCAGCTGCAGCTCGCGGTGGGGCCCCGAACCTCCACCGCCGGGGGGAGCGTCGAGGCGGGGCGTCCCTCCTCCTCTTCCTCATCTCACAATCGTCGACTGGACCTCTATTCCGCCGACGCTCCGCGGACGCCTGCTGCTGGACACTGGGTCCTCTTCTTGAGCGGGACCAGACGTCCTGGCCTGTTGCTCGCGCCACCAGTTGGCCGCGACCGCGAATGTCTTTGTCGCCGTCCTCAGTCGAACTCCCTCCTGGTCGTCCGGCTGTGGTGCCCGCCCGCACCTTTGCACGGCGCGGAAACACCCGAAGGCCCGACGCCCCTCTCGCGGATCACGACTTCCCTCGGGCAGTCGGCCAAGTCGGCCGGGCTTGCGGAAGCGAAATCCCGGTCCCTCTTCGACGTCCGGCCTCGCGCCGGAGTTCGTCGTTGCCTCGGCCCTCTAGTAGGCCCGCATTCACTGGACTGACCCTCTCCTGCGCCCGTACGCTCTTCCTTTGCTCGTCCCCCACGCCGATCCGTCTCGCCTCGAAGGTTGCACTGTCACC
>JAAMXK010002697.1:899-11065 GCA_019693575.1 Thalassiosira oceanica | reverse complement strand
GCAGATGCATAAGAGCAAGTGTATAGGCCAGCAAGGGGTTCATGGCACCATATATATGTTTTTGATTTGAGGTGTGCCAGGCGGCTCAGACCCCGAAATCTCAGCATGAAAAGAGGGTGTTGCGGTTGAAGTTGAGGTTTATGTTGGTTCCCAGGTTTTTTCCACTGGCCCTAGGTATAGAAAGGTCAGGCAGATGCATGGGATCAAGTGCACAGGCCAGCAATGGGTTCATGGCACCAAATACCCGCTAGATTTGAGGTGTGCCAGGCTGTTGGACCAATGAAATCTCAGAACGAAAACAGGGTGTTGCGATGAAATTTGAGGTTTATGTTGGTTCCCAGGTTGTTTTTCCACTGCCCCTAGGTATGGAACGGGAGGGCAGTTGTGAGTGATCGGGTCTAGAGGCCTGGAAGGGTTCCATGGCACTGTATACCCGCTTGATTTGATGTGTGCCAGGCTGCAAGATCGGCGAGATTTCAGCTGAACAAATGAGTACAGCAGTGAAGGACGAGCTGGACGTTGACTTCCAAGGTGTTTTCCCACTGCCCATGGGTATGGGAAGGGTGCACAGATGCATGGGAGAAGGTTCTATTCGCGCAAAGGGGTTTTGCCACAATAAACATGAACCTGTTTGTGTCAGCTGCCAATGCATTGGACTTGGCTTCACATAGATCACTGCATCCGACATCAAGACATGGCTGATGCTCTGGATTGCGCTCATAGGCAAATAACTGATAGCTCAAGTGTTCTTGCCATTCTTGCCGACACACATTATTATTTAGATTCTACTACTGTATCTTCAATGATAGTGGATAAGGTCCGCAACGAATCTGTGACCAGATGACTTCAAAGTTTTTGTTTCTCTCAATCTCTACAGATTATTGCGTCACAGCTTGTTGTATCGAATAGAATTCCAATGCACTTATCTCAATGAATCTCCGCTGTTGTCTGATCTCTCTCTCCCTCTTGGGCCACGGGATGATAGTGCGTTTGCCATAAGCTCCGGAATTCGTTTCGTGTTCACGTCGTCTTGTTTTGCTTTCAAATCGTTTTCGTCCAGCAGAGTGTCCGTGTCCCGTAGCGCTGGCGTCCTGAATATGGACGGATATCTTTGGAACGTTTTCGTGTCGCCAGACGTGGCACAGTTGCCCAGTCCGACAATTATAGCCCCTACACGCCTTGACCTCACGCGATGATGCTGCCGAATTGAACACCTGCCGCCGTCGTGCACCGACTGCATTAATTGCGCCTCTGACCGCAGTAGTGGTCGCAGAATGACTTCATATGATGCTCGAGGCCACGGCGGCTGGCGGTCCCACGTTAATGGTGGAGTTTACACGCCTGTAACTTCATCGATCCGCCCTCCGGACACGCGCATGACAGTTGCCGGCGGCGCCGTCATCACCCCGTGGATGCTCGACGTTTTGAGCTCCGGCGGTGTAACCAATGGAGAGGCACTGGCCCAAGGACCCTATCTGAAGACAAGATGGGCTGTAGGGGTCTCATCTCCCGAGGACGATGGGATAGGCGAAGGGGGGTCGAGGAGGCACTGTGGCGTTGATGATGGAGGTGCTCGGCCTGGTCCGCCAAGTTTCTAAGGCTAGGAGCGCTCTGGGGGAAATCCTCGTATAAACACATCAACCAGGGGATTTGTGATGCGCTTACACGAGGGAATTGCAGGAGGAGCCCGGAGGAGCACCGTGCAAGGAGATCGACCAGGAATACTATCATACTATCCACCCCGGGAGTCTTCCATAGCGTTGAATCGAGATGAGCCAAATTTGGTGGGTCGTCGAGGCCGCTCAACGCGGACGCAATCGATTTTCAGCAAAAATCACAAAGAAACGAGATTTTCCGATGTAAGTGCGAGTGACGCGTTGCGCTTGCTTAATGAGGACTCGAAATTCCCCCCCTACTAAAGGATGAACCGTGATGGCATGCATTCTCTGTTGAAGCAGCAAGGAAAATCCATCTTCCGGACAAGAGACTTCGGCAGGTTAACTTGGCAATCAACCAGAAGCGAAGATGCCTGGCCGGAATTGTTGCCTAACCCTAACCCTAACCCTAGCCCTGACTGTTGCCAACCACAACGAGTCCTCAATCGGTACTCCACTGAAGCGAGTCCTCAATCGGTAGGTACCTGCACTCTCTGCACTCTCTATCTCTACATAGGTAGCTCTAGATACATAGAGATAGAGAGTAGCACGTAGCACTGCTACGCAATCTTCCAATATGCAGGACTCTACTCGTCGGACTCCCGCTGCCTTCCCGCGCTCGTCCGGCTCGTCCGGCTTCCACGGTTCCCCTTCCTCCACGGGCCCACGGACAGCTTGCTCTTAAGACATCGCCCTCCCTTACTTCACCCCTTCCCTCCCTCCCCCCAGGGCCCTCACGCACTCGGCGCAGCGTCCCGCGGGGGATGTCCACGGCCAGTTCGAATGAGACGCATGAGGCCGTCAGCAAAAAATCGTCGTCGACCGCCTTTAGCTTTGCTGACGGGTACAACGATACGCCGATCGATGACATGTATGCGCGGACACCCTTCGACGTTACCTGCATCGAGTCTACAGAGATGGACTCTCTGTTGAATTGTCTCGTGACGCCTGCCCACCACGCACTTTACATCATCCACCACGCAGTCCATACATGTGGTGGTGATTTTGCCGCAGGATTGTCGCACTGCGGCAATTTGCTCAAGCCTAATTGTCGTTTCGCAGTCAATAGTGAATCTTCCGGGGGCGAAGCCAGGAGGAATCGCAACCGCAACATCCATGGAATTGACGACGATATGATTCGTCCAGGTGTGCACTTCAATGCCATGCGGGTATGCGAGAGGAACCAAGAAGATTCCATTGTTCCCTTAGGATGGAGCGTGGTAGAGGATTTCATTACAACAAAGAAACTCATGACGATCATAAACCAACGTACAGCATCGGCCGATCTCATACGCCACCTGGAGAGCCTGCATAGACATCTGTCAATAAATCTCGGTTCAGATATTAGGGATAAAGCAGCTGATGTTGCGCTGTCGTTGTCTATGGTCCCGATTTCAACCGTAGTTGAGAGCATCTGTGTCAATAGGATAATTGAACTCCTGTGCCATGTCGCGTCAAAGGAAATAGCCCGCAGAAGAAATAAATCGCGCAAATCTGTTGAGTTGTTGAGCACGTGCGAGAGATTTGCGGCGGCGGGATGCTCGGGCGGCTGCCTCCAGCTAGTCGTTTCTGTGGCCGGGGAAGTTGCGAAGGGATTAAGTTCTGGTCCTATACCAAGTCAAACAGTGTCCAACAATCTCGCCGACCTGAGTTTTTGGTCTGAGAGGTCACTCCTTGTTCTCTGGAGAAAAAGCCGCACGCTGCACAAGGTGACCAAAAATGATTTTGATTCGGCTCTGTCTCTGGAGGATATTATTTTAGACCCTCCTAAATTCGATGATCCACATTTGCCATTGATAGTTGATGTTGGCTGTGGCTTGGGTGTCACACTAATTGGGCTTGGCGCAATGGCGGAAGGGAAGCTCTCGTCGTCTGAGTCTGACAGACTCCTGCTGGATTGGTCTAGGTACAATTATCTTGGCGCAGACTACTCACTGAACGCGACTCGGTGGGCGTCATCACTTACAATGAGGATGAACTTGTCTGGTCGATGCCGTTTTCTCCATGCTTCAGCAGAAACACTAATGGCTTACGTGGACAGAGCGGGCGTCAAAGTCAAGATGGTGCTCATCCAATTTCCAACACCCTACCGGCGACAAGGCGGCCGCAACGAGAAACTTCCTCGCAGCCCAGTTGATCCGATGTTCCTGGCGAACGAAACTTTTCTTGACCAATGCACCGAGATACTGACTCCTCGTGATGGAATGGATAGCGAAAGTTATATCCTCATTCAATCAAATTGTGAGGATGTTGCCCTGCAATTACACGAGAGTCTTGTCTCGAGGCACGTTGTAGCAGTGGATGCACTAAGGCCCAGGGATACGTTTCATGGGCTGGAAGTGTCATCCCGCACAAAGTCTTGGCTTCGAAGCTACGACGGAGACCACACACGTCATCGAGCACTGGGCAGACAGTGGTCGTCTGAACCCATCCTTCCTGTTGCGACGGAGACAGAAGCGTCTTGCAGCAAACACGCAACGCCAGTTCATAGGTGTTTGTTCAAGGTATGATTGTAATTGTACACTAATACTGCGCGAACGTTAATAGGATAACCGGGATAACCATGACAAATATTGCATCTTCAACTCTTGAGCCGCCGCTACCTTCCAAAATAATTAGCGTGGTTGGATTCGGTTCTCTTGTCCCGATTCCCACCGTTTGAAAATCCTGCCATCTATTCGTTGGTTTCCTAGTTGGCTCAAGTGATATTTTCTCCTCAGATGGTTGAAATGGCTCCAGTTTTACTGGACCGTTGTCATAACAGTTCACGACTTCGTCCTCCCAGTTGCACTCGTTGATGCTTACATCAAATATTGATCCCTCGCTGCACTTCTTCACCTCACTCGCAACTCCATCAAAACACTCGACGTAGGACATGCATTCGTTAAGCGTCACTATACCTCGTGGCATTCCTTTGCATATGGTGGATAGCGCGGCAACATCTGGGGACACTGGGATTTGCTGTTTGGTGGGCCTTGACGATGTTTCCGTAGGGTGCATGGTGGTATCAACTGTAGGAACTGGAGTAGAGACGTACGGGTCTCCAGTTGGACTTGGAGTTGAACTAAACGTCTTGATCAGCGGCCCCAACTGAAGTATATTGTTGATGATGTCGTAGAAGTTTTTTCGCCGCTCATCCGCAAAACGTATCGGTTCATCGGAGCACCCCTCACGATGGCAGTTTCCATGAAAGATTCTTATCACAATATCTATGAAAGGATCCCCCTCCTTTGCGCCATCGTCCACAAACTGCATGAGTTCCCCTTCGTAGTTCCACCCTTGTCCGTATAGCTGTACTCTGTCAACCCATTCAAACATAGCCGTTGTCCAGCGCATCTCATCTGTGTACTGGCTCGAGCATGTTGCCTCGGGATCCAGGCAAAACGAGATATCCGGATACAAAGCTCTTCTTCCCGCACGTCGACTAATATCGAGCCATTCATTGGATTATCAATTCCACGGAGTGCTGTGCCAGGAAATCACTCACCCTAACTGTTTAGTTTCGATTATGCGTGTCAGAGAACTAGGTGAGTTGGAAGCAGGTGCAAGGGAGACACGCAAAATTGAAGAGACTTACGAAATAGTCCAACTTTCCGATGTTGCATGGATTCCTCGTTAAAAGTGCGCCCCGCCCCCACTTCGCCGCAGAGTTCAGTTACATCCCCGCAAACAATCGAAAAGTCATTCCACTCACCCAGCAGCAAGATTCAACGTCTATTCTTCCGAGTGAATTTGAGTATGGCGTTGCCTTTATCTCTCTTCCCGACTGAGTGTCCCAATATCCACTGTACTTGCCCGGTCCACTACCCTCTCGGCATTCAAAAGGAGGAGGCGATCTCACCCCCATCGCGGTATCGACCGCAACTATCTCCATCGTGCTCTCAACCTGGCAGGCATAAAGACCGCACGATTGTGTCTCGTCTTGATAGCTCCGTCCATGCTGACCGCACGAGTTGCTAATTGCATACCGCCCGGCAACTTGCTGTTCGTTAAGCTCGTCGCATGTGTCAAACTGTATCGCCTCGACCATGGCGTTCGACAAGAAAGCTGCAAGATTAACGAGTCCATACATATACAGGAACTCGTCCTCGTCGTAGAGTATAAATTTTAGATCGTCGTCTCTACAACAGCCCTGAACTGCCATGATTCTTAGCGCATCCATCAGCATGTCGTAGGTGTAACGAGTGGATGGATACGCCTGACCACTTGGCGTGTACGAGACAAGTATTTGAGATTCTATACTGGCCCGGTGCTTTTCCAGGATTTTGAATGCCATTTTGGGAGATATGATAGGCGATTTCGTGGGATAATAAGTTGGAGCATATGATGGTATCGCTGGGCTCTCGGTGAGTTGCTGTCACGACAAAAGAGCCACAATCGCGCAGGTATTGAACTTACCTGTAGGGCCCACCGAAGGCTCTCCACTCGGTCTCTTTGTCGGGCTCTTCGTCGGCATGAAGGTAGGGGGGCAGGTTTCGTCGATGCACTCTTCCACCAATGATTCATCCTTACAGGCCATAATCTCCTCGTCAAAGACTCTTCCCTGACCACACGCTAGTTTGTTTGTAGGCTTGCCGTCGCGACAAACGTAGAAATACTTGCACATCGTCCCAGGAACTGCTTCTTCCCCGTTTATCAACTCTTTGCACGGCTGAAAACACTTTTGTTCGAGCTGGGCAGATACCCTACCGAGCTCGGTTGTTACGACTGCGAGAAGGCCGAACAATTGTCGCAAAATGCCACGGCGACGGCGGCCGTCGTCTGCGGCAAACATGTTTTTCTACAGCCTCCTCTTCTGCATACGACCAGTGCCGATGCCGCCTGTCTCTGATCTTATTGTAGGTTTGCTCGCCTCGACTTTATCTTCCCCCGTCAGAAACCTAACGTCGCGCCTTGATCCAAGTCGTCGCACGCCATGGTGTGATGTCCGGCCGACGCGCAAAAACTGGCTAAACGGGCTGAGTTGATCGCGAACGGCACGGCGGGTACTCATTGTACTTCCGCCGATATCGTCTACCATACCATCGATTGTCTGCACCAACAAACCCTAACCCTACGGAGAGTGGAGTACCGATTGAGGACTCGTTTGGTACCCCCTTCCTCCTACCACTAATAGATGGAGGTCATACTGTCGATGTCCGTGCTCCTACTCTACGAAGAAGGAGAGATGTGTGTGACTCTATCGTTTTTACTATCGTAGAGAACTTAGCCGCCTGCACTACTAAATCATACTGTCGATGTCCGTGCTCCTACTCTACAAAGAAGAGATGTGTGTGACTCTATCGTTTTTACTGTTCCGGCCGGCCCGCGATGTTTCACGTTGTGTGGCCATTGACTTTTTTTGTGGGTGAGAGCCCCGCAGACCCCGGAGTCGACCAATTGACACCGACTTGACTTCTCCATTGCGCCGACGCGCTTAACGCCAATAAACCTTGCCATTCATTTTAATGAATGGCGGACGGAATCCGCCTTTCTAGCGGCTAACGCGATGCTGTTCAGTATACGGAACGGCAAAAATCGGGAGGGATATGTACGTATGCGGTGACTGAGGCAGAGTCCAACCCGCCAACCGGCTCAAGCTCGACAGACTTGAGCCCCAACCAACACCACAAGATCCGATCCGTCCCATTGTCGGTAGACTCCAAGTCCATCGCCAATATCTCCCTTTGTGCCGGCCACCCAGTCACAGCCCATCCGTCGCTTCGTCAAGGTCCTGGTCATCCTGGAATCCTGGTTGTCGGTTCTGATGTCTGTCTTAGAGTCTTTGCGGTCCAGCCACTCTCTTTTGTTTCCCACCCAGATCCTCACAGATCTCCCACCCTTCAGGGAGCATTTCGAGTAGAGCTGGAGAATCGAGAACTGCTGCAGGAGTTTTTCAGAAGAGGAGTTCCGGAAGAGGATATTCTCGAGCGGGGGCACTTTCAGTCTAAACTATTGAGAGGAAAAACATACCTAGGAGAGATGCAGCAATTTCAGTCTTTAAATAGTATACACACTTGTTTTGTGCTTGTTGGGGAGGGAGGCGTTTGCCTTCCTTGGTCTGGGGCGCGCTCTCTGCTGTCAACCAAGTCAAGCTCATCGGTCCGAGTCTGGCCAAGAGGCTCGCACACGTCTCCAGTTACCACTTCCCAGCTGGCGCAAAACCACCGTAACTTTGTAGAGATGATTTTGCCAACCACCCACCCTACGCCTAGCTTAGCACCCTCTCGAACTGAGCTAGAGCTGTGCGCCGGCTAAGTAAGTACACGACACCAACAAACGTTGTAAACCCAACCCTAACCCTACTGAGAGTGGACTGGAGTTCCGATTGAGGATTCGTTTGGTACCCCCTTCCTCCTACGAAGGAGAGATGTGTGTGACTCTATCGTTATATACTAGAACTTAGCCGCCTGCACTAAGTCAAATATGTCAAATATGTCAAATATGTCAGGGCCAACCACGCAATTCTAAGCTGCCTTCATTGCCTTCATATGTTTGAATGAAACCGAGATCACTTCAGTTTCATATGTACGTACATGAAACAATAGCTCACAACAATCCAGGCATACACATTGCTAGGCTTAGTAGTATTAGTAGCCGGATACACTGGGTACCTAGCAGTAGTGGCAGTAGGCGGCTACTGGTTTAAAACGGAAGTAACGGAAGCAGCTAAGGTACCAATCAGCTGGTACCAATTAGATCTACCAAAGATGGTAGTGAAAACTCCTACCGCTCCGTTACAAGGCTCGAGCCAGACAACGAACATTTCGGTAGCCGCCGTGCTACCTTAGCAGTAGCAGTAAACAGCTATTGTTGGAAAAGCGGTATCGTAGACGCTATCTTTCAAGCACCGGTGCTTTCTAGTGACTCACCGGTGTTTTCTATAAAGGCCATGTGGTTTGGGTTTGGGGTTTTTGGTCAAAACTCGGTCTGCGGTATGTTTTTGCCGCACAAATCTTTTTTACGCTAGTAGCTACTAGCTAGAGCACCGACCGCCCCGCGCAACAACACAACAACATCGATTGGACATTCCTTGGCCGCTAATCAGAGTTCAACAGGTTTGAGATATCTGACAACATCTCACATGTATGCATGACAGATACAGCTGTGCGCCCAAAATTCGTCCGCCAAAATTCGTTGGTCTTTACAAAATCGTCCGTAGTTTTTCCTGATCGATTTTGTACCTCAGCAGATGCTTTATTGTGTCTGCCATGCAATTTTGAGTCTAGATAAGGTCCGACAGGGTATCGGCACATCTCTGCCGATGTTTTCCCAGAGTTTACAGCATCGATCTTGTGTGCCGGTCACGTCGCTTGTGCTTTTAGTTAGCGTATCTTAGTTTGGCATTTGTACGGTGAAAACATACCAAAGACCAAGTTTTGGAAACCGCATGGCCTTTATTGACTGCCTGATCCCCTGTCTATCGTATGATAATGATATGGTACTATTAGTACCATTCAATGTTATTGTAGCCATTGATAGCAATCCAATCCAATTCATTAGCTTATTTATCCATCTTACTAAATATATCTCCCTGGACTGGCTTTCGCCACTGCACACAAGTTTCAAGTTTGCCACTTCCGCACCACCTTCTTCATTGGTTCAATCAGCAGGAATTTTAGTTCAGAGTGTTCAGAGTCGCGACGGCAATTTCTAGGGTCCTACAACCCAAATCAAGGAGGGAAAGTTTCTCTCCTACAGAGATAATACACGTGTATCAACAGGGTCCGGCCCCACAAAGCTCGAGCAGAACGAGTTGTCATGGCGGACGGGGCTGCTTCAAGAGCCATGCTTATGGACTTGGGCCTAACAGAGGCTGCAGCCAATGCTATGAGAGATGACCAAGGCATGGAGAGTATTGCGGATTGGGTAGGCCTCGATTACGGGGACGGACCTAAAGAATCTTATTTCTACCACGCGCAAGCCCGGTGGCAGGGTCGAC
Organism: Thalassiosira oceanica; assembly: GCA_019693575.1. Lineage (NCBI taxonomy): Eukaryota > Bacillariophyta > Thalassiosirophyceae > Thalassiosirales > Thalassiosiraceae > Thalassiosira > Thalassiosira oceanica. Next base: position 1,489 of record JAAMXK010002697.1, on the reverse strand, counting down.
GGTCATGCGATTTCATTCGTCGCAGCAAATAACTTGGCAGTTGCGCTGACGATGATGCGACATTTGCACCTTGTGGAGAGGCGGTTCTCCAGCCGGGCCAGGAACTAGCCAAGTCTGGATCTCCTTGGGTGGGCATAATTTCAGGCAGGTGTGAAGTGAACACCTGTGGCCGCCTCATCTTCCATCACAGCACCCCATTGTTCAGCTGAAATCTTGCCAATCTAGCAGCCTGGCTGCTGACCCCAAGTCAAACGCGTGTACGGTGCCATGGACCCCTTCCGGGTCTGTAGACCCGTTCACTCACATTTGTCCTCCCCTTTCATACCCATAGCCCATAGTCTAGGCAGTGGACAAACACCTTGAACACCTGTGGCCGCCTCACCTTCCATTGCAGTGCCCCATTGTTCAGCTGAAATCTTGCCGATCTAGCAGCCTGGCTGCTGACCCCAAGTCAAACGCGTGTACGGTGCCATGGACCCCTTCCGGGTCCGTAGACCCTTTCACTCACATTTGTCCTCCCCTTTCATACCCATAGCCCATAGGCAGTGGACAAACACCTTGAACACCTGTGGCCGCCTCACCTTCCATTG
>JAAMXK010002696.1:0-20127 GCA_019693575.1 Thalassiosira oceanica | reverse complement strand
CGAAACTCTTTAGTTGGGTAACAGATGATCGAAGCTTGAGCTGCTGCGTACAATGTTAGTGATAGGATAATTTTAATTTGTGGAAAAAAAAATCAAGCTCTACAGCTCAATGAAATCACTCTTTATCCCTCAACGGCAATCTTCATTATTTAGGGCGCTTAGCTATCAATTATTTCGCCAGCCTTTGGCTTGCCATGAATGACATGGCTTCATCTCTATCATGACTCTTTGCTTCCTCCACTGCTTCTTGGTATCCTTTCAGTGCCTTGGCGTACTGAGCTTTTGTCGCAAGCCCTGTCATAAACATCTTCTTGACCATTTCAAGTGAATGATTGTACCCGACGTTCGCTGAGATTAGAAAGTGCCTCAGTGCGCCGCAATAGTTCCCCCTATGCCACTCATAACAGCCAAGATTGTGCCTACTCTCAACGTGTCCTTGCATGGCCGCCTTTTTGTAGAATTCAGCGCCCTCTGCCATATCCTGTTGAACTCCGCCCCCGTGGTAATAAGAACTTCCAAGGCTGGAGACAGCCGCAACAAAACCAAGCTCAGCGGCCTCTGCCCACAGTTCGTTTGCCTTTTGCATGTCCTTTTGCAAACCAAGCTCTCCATGGAAGTATTTATGGGCAAGATAGTCGATCGCATCTGGATCCTTCTTTCCCACCCGTGTCATAACCATTGCTAGCGTATCAGCATCATTGCCTGGAAAGGGTGATCTGCAAAACGGACAGCCAAGCATGCCTCTCTTCTGTGCAGCGAAATGACATCCATTACAAATCTTCTTCATGCAGCATGCATTGAGAACTGAATGCTCGTTCATGTGTAACGGAATTGGCAGGGTACAGATCGAGCAGAAGTCACCCTCCGGCCTCTCGTGTCCCTGGCTGTACAGCTGCTCGTCCTTGAGCTCTGCGACACGCTGCTTGCACGCCTTCTTGTGCTGCTTGCGGTGGGCCCTCTGGCAATCCACGCCACAGTACTTGACGAGGCGGCAGGCCGTGCAGTTCTTGAGCTTGACGATGTCGGTCCCTTGCTTGCCGCAGTTGGCGCAGACTTCGTCGCCATCGTCCACAACCGGCACGCAGCTCATTGTGAGATTGAGGATGGCTGCGATTTTTGATCGGCAAAGAAGGTGTTAGACTGAAGAGAGTGAGCTCGTACGACCCAAATGGTGCGGCGGCGGCCCGAGTTGCGATGCCGGTGACTGCGAAGGACATTTCAGCATCAGCCCTGGCAAAATTAAACAGAACCGTCCCTGATATGATGATGCTGGTGGCCTGGTGGCGGCCCTGGCCCTGCCCTCGGCCTCGGCTCCGCTCTCGCCACCGCTTGACTGGGGTTACTTCTTACTTATCACCGGCTGTCCGTTCTTCGTTCGCCCCCGCTTCTGATCGATCTGGCGCAGGGGGGTCGGACGAATCTTCGACTGCTGTGCTTTGGCGCCTCTTTTTGATGTATGATGTTCTTCTCGCGCTCGGGAATTTGGCTTCCGCTTGTGTGGTGGAGTGTATGTCAATTGTACGCCGGCAAATAACAAGAGTTTATTTTACCAGTGTTGGATATTATCCCGTTCGAAATGCTGATCTAGGGACCAAACGATGGCTCTATCGTTTCGACTGTTGTCTCGTCAGTGGTTTATGATCATCAGCTTGCTTTGTTTCCTCGCGCGAACGCGTCGACAAATTAGAGTCAAAATCAAAATCAAAGCATATCAAAATTGAACTTGGGCTTTTTTTCGATGCGGCAAAAAGACGACGGAGACTTCGTTGGAGGACCCGACGCCGACACCGACGGCCTCCTCAATTCCCTTCCCCGCCCCTGGAGCCGCCTTCGCCGCGTTGGTGTCCATCTCCAATGAGAGGAGGGATGTGTGAAAGGCTCGCTCACTCCTCGGCCGGCCCACCCGACCCGGCGGTAGGCAGGCTGCGAGCTTCAGCCGGGAAATGATGAAATCCCGTCCGAGCCCGGCGGCTTGCGGGAACTAAACCTCAATGGCAGCATAGATGTGCGAGTTGGAGCCCCAATGCAATTCAGGGGGGAGGATGTGGGTTTGGCCGATGAAAACTGGACGCTTTGAGGCCAGCGCCGGGAGCAAACCGGTCTGAAGCGCAGGCGGCGTGAGGCGCCACTCGTCGAGGACAGCGAGGGAGACGACGTAACGAGACCTGCTGTGCGGCTGGAATAGGCAAGTGGCCCGTGGAGAGAAGGCGAGCACGGTCCTTATGTCCAACGAGCTTTGTGCGATGGCACGATTGCAAAGTCGAACCTCGTCAGACTCCGCTCGGGGGACAGGAGGTCCAAGGAGCGTACGATCGACGCGCCCGCATGCCAGGGAGATCCCCCCTGTCGATCAAGGGACGGTGCAGTTGATGTCCGGTGATTCGTACCCTCCGCCCCGCACCGCCATCGCCGTCGACAATTGAGCCTTTGTTGCACTCCGCGCCCGCCTGCGCTTCGTGCTGTGCCGGCTCGTCCCGTTCCACGTCCGGCCGCGCGCGGACGGGATCTCCGCCTACCGGCACATCGCGCGAGCGGACCAGAGGACGGGACGAGTGACCGACGAGGGGGACGAAAGCCAGTCCGCCCCGGGGGACCTTGCGGGACGGGCTTTGCTCGTGTTGGGGGGCACCGCCGCGGCGGCGCGGACTTCGGCAGGACGGACGGTGGCGCCGTCGAGGAGTGATGGACGCGATCAAAATCTCATCCTCAGAGAAGACGGACGAAGAAGAGGAGGACGGCCCCCGGCAGGAGGACAACGGATCCTTCCCCCCGGCGGCCAACGTCACCCAACTGGAGGAGACCAGGGAGGGAGCCGCCAACGCACATTGTCCGGTCTGGAACCGGCCCCACGAAATCTTGAAAGCAGGGGGGCACACTGAACGAGCAGCCCAAGGTGGAGGTCAACACTTTTGGCTGTGCAGAGCTCAAGTGGGGGGAGAGGAGGGCTCTAGTGCTACTCGATCTTAATCAAAGATTTATACTAAGTGAGATGCTATTGATGAAGCCCCAATCAGTTCGACTACCTTCGATGCCTTGTTGATCCTTTCTTCACCATCTTCCTAAGCACGCACATTAAAAGTAAAACTTTGTCTTCTAGTACCCAATCCTCTTCGCTTCATCCCTGTCATGGCTATCCATTTCCTCCACGGCGTCTTGATATCCTTTCAGTACCTCGGCGTACTGCTCCTTTGTTGCAAGCCCTGCCATGAATACCCTCTTGATATTCTCAACTGATTCCTTGTGGCCCATTTTAGCTGCGATCAGGAAGTGTCTCACTGCGCGGTCATGGTTTCCCTTCTGACCCTCAATACAGCCAAGATTGTACCTACTCTGAACGTGTCCTTGCATGGCCGCCTTCGTGTAGAAGTCGGCAGCCTTTGCCATGTCCTGACCAACTCCCTCCCCAAGTTCATACGAATCACCAAGGCCGAAAAGAGCTTCAATCGAACCAAGCTCTGCAGCCTCTGTGTACAGTTCGAATCCCTTTCGCACGTCCTTTTGCAATCCAAGTTGTCCAAAGCGGTACTTTTGCCCGAGCAAGAAAATCGCATCAGGATCATTCTTTTTTACCCGTGCCCGGATCATTGCAAGCATATCAGCATCATTGTCCGGCATGGGAGTTCTGCAAAACGCACAGTCGAACATGCCTCTTTTCCGGGCAGCCATAGAACAGCCGTTGCAAATCTGTTTCGTGCAGCAGGCTTTGAAAAATGAATGTTCATGCATCGGTAACGGAATCGGCAGGGTGCAGATGGGGCAGAAGTCCCTCTCCGGCCTCTTTAGACCCTGGCTGTACAGTCGCTCGTCCTCGAGCTCTGCAGCACGCTGCTTGCATGCCTTCTTGTGCCGCTTGCGGTGTGCCCTCTGGCAGTCCACGCCACAGTACTTGACGAGGCGGCAGGCCGTGCAGTTCTTGAGCTTGACGATATCGCTAGCAGTTGTCCCACAGTTGGCGCAGACTTCGTTGCTACCATCCACAACAGACACGCAGCTCATTGTATTGTGATGTGGGGATGTCTGTGATTTTCGAAGCGCAAAAATTCAACATACCGAATTACCCAAAATTTTCGAATGCATAAAAGAAGAAGTGTCAGACGGGTGAGAAAGAGTGCGCAGGTGCGAGACGGCGGCCCGAGTTGCGTTGCCAGCGGTGGCCACAAGGCGCGGGTCTAGACGGAGAACATTTCAGCATCAGCCCTGACAGAATAGAACTTCAATGCCCTGGCAGAATAGAACGCCGCCCCGCTATTAAGGGTGGCGGCAGTGGTGGCCCGTAGCCGATGTACCTGCGCGTCTTACCAACCGCTGACCTGATGGGCGGACTCCGACGTCTCTTGCCGCCTGGTGACCGCCGTGTGCCGTGCGCTCCCTCTTGCTTCTGTCGATCTTGTGGCAGGGTCGGGAAACGGGACGGACGGGAGGGAGACGTGGACGGACGGGAGACGGGGAAGACTGTCTTGAAATCCTGGCGTTCGAGTTGAAACCGATCGGAGACTTCGAGAACCTCCCTCTTCTCTCCCCTTCCCTCGGCGCGGCCTCTTCCCCCTCTCCTCCCATCCAACAACCTTTGGCACGACGGGGATGCTCGGGACACAGCAAGGGGGTCCCGAGGACAGTCTCTCGCACGTTGACGACGGCGGTGGAAGAGCCCGTCGAATCGAGGGCGAGAGGCGGACCTGGTTGGCGGGCGGGAAGCGCGGGCCTTGCGACCTTCCGATGGACGGACGGCGGCAGCGGAAACCGGGAGAAGTCGGTGACGACGAGGGCGTCGGATATTGGTGGCATTTCCCATTCGATGAGTTTGCATCCCCGGCTTCACAAAAGCTGTGGCGCGTCCTTCGACGGAGGAGCTAAGGCGAGTTGGAAGCCGGCGCGCTTGCAACGGGCGGAGTCCTTGCACTTGCCGGGTGGGCCGCGGAGGATCGCTTCGTGAGCGCCATCGTCCAGAAGCCCAGGCCGACGATGGATGAGCGGCACGAGACGGCCTCGAGGACGACTTCGCTATGCCTGGGATTGCCCTGCTGCATTCCTGACCGCCGGATTCACCGCAGTCCTCTCCGGGACAGGACCACGAAGGCTGTGAGACGACGGAGGAGAAAAGGCGGCGGCTGACGGGGAGGGGACGCGGTCCGCTGGCTGCGCCTACGTGCTGGGCCAGCTCGTCCCTGTTCCACGTCCAGTGAGGGGACACCACGCGGGCCGTCGGACGGCGCCGGCGCGTTGCCCATCCCCCATGCGTCGAGGTGAGGGGGGCCTGGCGGGAGAACGCTCGCCGGCTCGTGCGTCGTGAGAGAGAGCGCCTACCGTGACCGCTCTTGGGGGGCGGGGACTGGCGTGGGCGAGGTCGAGGGGGAGATAGCCGGGGAGGCAATGCCGCCGTCGATTGGACCGGAGTGGACCCCGTCGCGAGGAGAGGCGGGTGGCGGTGGCGCCGTCAGCGTCGTGTGCGACGAGATCGAAAGCCCGAAAAAGAGGAGGACGGCCCGCGGCAGGATGGAGATGGCGTATCCTCCCCCCCGGCGGCCAACGTCGCCAGAGCAGGATGGTCAGAAGTTCGGCGCGGGGAGACAAGCAAGTGACGGGGAATGACTACCAAGTACAAGGAATGCGGACTGAGGGCCGAGAGGCCGAGCAACGAGAGATGAGGCTAGAGGGTGAGATAGACGGCTGTCTTCGAGCCCCTTCCCTTCCCTCTGAGACAAGGGAGATGAGATGACGGTTCCGACGGTTCCGTGCCTTCCCCCTGGCAGCCGCCTCCGCCGCGGTGTAGTCCATCTCCGATGAAAGGTGGGAGGTGTAACGTGGCTCGACCTAACTGCGGCGCTCCGTAATCTTCCGCCGTCCGCCTTCAACTTTGCGGTCGATGGCAAAGTCGAACCACAGTTCACGGTCGCCACGCCCGCAGCGCGAGGAAGGGGGACTGCATGTCCGGTGATTCATAGCCACGCAGTCATCACTGTCGTCCACGCCCAAGGTGGAGCTCGCCATGCTGGCCTCGGGTTGCAGAGAGGATGAGGCCAGGAGGCTGCATCGGCTGCATAAGTAGTTGAGGGAGAGAAAGTTTCTGTTCATGGTGATACGACACAGGAACCAAAGGGCCCGATTGAGTCTTAATCCCCATTACTATAGTAAATGCTATCAATGCAGCCCCAATCAATCAGTTCGACTGCCTTTCGATTCGCATTTGTTCGTCTCTCTCTGAACTATAACGAAGAACGCCTGCAACCAACTCTCTCTCTCTCTGGACTCTTTATTCATTCCGAAATAATCTTTGTTTTCTATTATCCAAGCCTCTCGGCCTCATCCCTGTCATGACTATTCATTCCCTCCACGGCGTCTTGGTATCCTCTCAGAGCCTGTGCGTACTGTTCTTTTGTTGCAAGCCCTCTCTTGAACATCGTCTTGATATTCTCAAATGAATTCTCGTGCCCCATTTTTGCTGAGATCAGCCAGTGTTTCACTGCGTGGTCGTGGTTCCCTTTCTTTATCTCAAAGCAGCCAAGGTTGTACCTAGACGAAACATGTCCCTGAATGGCCGCCTTGGTGTAGAACCCGGCAGCCTTTGCCGTGTCCTGCTGAACTCCCTTCCCATATTCATACGCAACTCCAAGGTTGTAGAGTGCGTCAATCAAAACCAAGCTCTGCAGCCTCCGAACATAGTTCGCCTCCGAACATAGTTCGACTGCCTTCTGCGTGTCCTTTTGCAACCCAAGTTCTCCATGGAAGTATTTATGGGCAAGATAGTCGATCGCAACCGGATCCTTCTTTTCCACCCGTGCCTTAATCATTGCTAGCATATCGACATCATTGTCTGGAAAGGGAGCATAGTCACAGCCTTTACAAACCCTCTTCATGCAGCACGCCATGAAAATTGAACGTTCATGCATCAGTAACGAAATCGGCAGAGTGCAGATCGGACAGAAGTCCCCCTCCAGCCTCTCGTGCCCCTGACTGTACAGCTGCTCGTCCTTGAGCTCTGCCGCACGCTGCTTGCATGCCCTCTTGTGCTGCTTGCGGTCAGCCCTCTGGCAGTCCACGCCGCAGTACTTGACAAGGCGGCAGGCCGTACAGTTCTTGAGCTTGACGGTATCGCTCCCTTGCTTGCCGCAGTTGGCACAGGCTTCGCCGCCATCGTCCGCAACAGGGACGCAGCTCATTCTAAGGTGGGGGTGTCTTGGCGAGAAAAAGTGAGTTTGTGGACCAAATGGTACGTCGGCGGCCATCTGCACGGCGCGGGTCTCAACAGAGATTATTTCAGCATCAGCCCCGGGATAAGACACCTTCCCCGCTAAGAATGATGCTGGTTGCGGCCCTAGTAGCCCTCGGTTCCTGCGCGTCTTACCACCGCTGTAACTGTAACTGGATGTGATGGCCTCCGATCGTCAGTCAAAATGGCCTTAGTCTACTTCCTTTTTGTCACCTGACCGTGTGCCCGTGTCGTCTCCCTTCTGGCTACCCTCCAGGGGAAGCTGACGTGGCCGTGGCCTCAGCCGTCGTCTTCTCACACAGTGCCGACAGTCTTCACACTCTCAACCACACGTGCCGTCTGGTGCCGTCCACTCTCTCGTCCACTCCAGCTCGTGAGTCTGAGTTGAAACCGATCGGAGGCTTCGTTGAGAGCCTCTTCCTTCTGTCCGTGGTCGTGGCGGCTCCGTGCCACCGCCGCCGCCGCGCACCCTTCCCAGGACCTCTGTGAGATTGGGGCCCGCCCCTCCCAACGAATACTGCGTGTGAGGCGCTGGCCTCATCTCGCCAGGGGTCAAACCCGCCAGCGGGGGAGGGACCCCAGGGTCCTGAGAAGGGTGGCCGCCGCGCGCGGTCACCCTTCCCAGGACCTCTGTAAGGTTGGGGCCCTGCCCCTCCCAACGAATACGCGTGTGAGGCGCTGGCCTCAGTCTCGCTGAGGCCCTTGCACAAAACATTTTGGCCGCCGCGACGAAGCTAGCGATTGTGAGTGACGGAACCTAAAACGCTTGAGGCGCGATCTTTTGACAATTTTGTTAGCGTAAACGCTAGATAAAATCGACGTTTCGACCGAGGCTTCCCACGTCGCGAGTTCGACTCCTCTGCCCAAATCCATTCATTCTGGCTCAATGACGTCCGCGCTGCCAGAGGGGGGGCGTCGCATGCCCGCGGTGGAGGAGGCGGATCTGTTTCTCTCCTCCTCCACCGCCGTCATCGAACGTCCCGAGAGTAGCGGCTGGGTGGAGGAGGCCCTCAAGGCGTCCGGGAGGGCGCCCAGCAGTGCCATCCATTTGCCATTCGCGGCCGCACCTTCTTCTCTGGCGTCAACGTGTATTCGTTGGGAGGCAGGGCCCCACTCTTACAGAGGTCCTGGGAAGGGTGGATGCGTCTGATGATACCGCCAAGAAAGAGTCCTTCGAGACTAAATAAATTAAATTAATTGGAGACATTCTATACTGTAGCGGATCTCCCCTTGCGGTCTGCCATCTGTGGCGACGGGTGGTCCATAGCGTGCAAATGGAATCGAGAAATACATTCGCCGAGTGGGATACCACGACAGGCAAGAAGGGATCGAGAAACGAGGGCGCCGAGTCTATCTCACGGCCGTACCTTCCGCGTCCTGGAGTCGCCCAAGGAGGACCTTGCCATTCCGGCCTCGGGGTGCAAAGAGGACGATGCCAGGACAGGAACCAAGGGGCTCGATCGAGATATTAATCCACGATAATATAGTAAAATGCTATCAATGCAGCCTCAATCAATCAGTTTGACTGCCTTTTGATGCGTTTGCTCGTCTCTCTCTCTGAACTATAATGAAGAACGCCTGCAATCTTCTCAATCTCTCTCTCTCTCTGGACTTTCTATTCACTCCGAGTCGATGTTTGTTTTCTAGCATCCACAAGAGCAAAAAACCTATTCGCTTCATCTCTGTCATGGCTCTTCATTCCCTCCACTGCGTCTTGGTATCCTTTCAGTGCCTCTGCGTACTGCTCTTTTGTTGCTTGACCTCTCATGAATACCCTCTTGATTGTCTCAAGTGACTCCTTGTCCCCCATTTTCGCGGAGATCAGGAGGTGCCTTAATGCACGGTCATGGTTTCCCTTCTTTCCTTCATCGCAGCCAAGGTTGTACCTGCTCCCAACATGTCCTTGCATGGCCGCCTTTTCGTAGAACTCGACAGCTTTTGCCATGTCCTGTTCATCCCCCTTCCCAGTGTCATACGCAATGCCAAGGTTGAAAAGTGCGTCAATAGAACCAAGCTCTGCAGCCTCTGTGAACAGCTCGACTGCCTTTCGCATATCCTTTTTCAATCCAAGCTCTCCGTGGTAGTATTTATACCCGAGGAAAGTGATGGCAACTGGGTCCCTCTTTGCAACCCGTGCCCGGATCATTGCAAGATTATCAGCATCATTGTCTGAATGGGGGGTTCTGCAAAACGGGCAGTCCAACATGCCTCTTTTCCGAGCAGCCAAATTACAGCCATGGCAAATCCTTTTCGTGCAGCATAAGTGAAATCCCGAATGATTATCCACAGGTAACGGAATCGGCAGAGTGCAGATCGTGCAGAAGTCCCCCTCCGGCCTCTCGTGTCCCTGGCTGTACAGCTGCTCGTCCTTGAGCTCGGCCGCGCGCTGCTTGCATGCCTTCTTGTGCTGCTTGCGGTGGGCCCTCTGGCAATCCACCCCGCAGTACTTGACGAGGCGGCAGGCCGTGCAGTTCTTGAGCTTGACGGTGTCGCTCCCTTGCTTGCCGCAATTGGCGCAGGCTTCGCCGCTATCGTCCACAACAGGCACGCAGCTCATGATTGAGGATGCCTGTGATTTTTGATGGGCAGAAGATTAGTCACGCGAGAGTACGAGCGCAACTGATGCGACAGCGGCCCGAGTTGCGTTGTCACCGCTTGCACCACACGGGCGGGTCTCGACGGAGAATTTAAACAACATCCCCGGCAGAATAGAACGCCGTCCCCGCTAAGGATGATGCTGGTTGCGGCCCGTGGCCTCGCTTCTGCGCGCGTCTTACCGGGACCTGATGGGGACTCCAATCTAAAGAGCCTTTGCCGCCTGGTGAGCTCGTGACCGCGTATGCTGCGCCGCTCCCACTTGCTTCGTCGATCTGGCAGGGTCGGGAGACGGGGACGGGGACTCTTGGACGGACTCGGCAGAAGTGCCGAAGAATCTTTGAGAAGTCACACACACCCCTGTTGCGTTCGAGTTGAAACCGATCGGAGACTTCGTCGAAGCTCCCACTTGAAAGGACAACAAGGGAGATCGGAGCCACCTCCGCCGGCGCCGAGGTGGGAGGGGAGGGAGGTGAGGCGTACCGCAGCAGCAGCACCTTCTTGGGGTCAAGGCGGCTCCTCGGGTGTTGGGCAGCGCGATAGAGATCCGTCCACGGCGCTTACGGCCGCCCCCTCGACGACGTCGGGGACTGTATCCCCCGCGACGACGAGACCGTCTCGACGGCGAAGGGCGGTCGCACGTGGAGACGACTGCCTCGGGACTCGAGCCGGGACGGGCGCGGACCTAATGGCGGCAGAACGGCTGAGCCGGTCGCCGTCCCAGCACCGCAGAAAGTGGGGCGAAACGCCGCAAACAAAAGGAGGCTGGCTCCCGATCCCGCTACAATACCGCCCCCACGTAATACCTCTCTGGGCCTCATCGGCCTTGTTTTGCGTTGGTCTCTCGTCCACGTCGTTGTTGGAGGTGCCCCCCCGCAGTCCCCGCCCCTGTTCGCGGTCTCGTCCGACGCAACGTGGGAGGACGTCCCGTGAGGGGCAGATGGTCCACGCTGAAGGCACGAGTCACGAGTCATCCTCTTGCCGTGATGTGAGCGCCCCGGGTGCGTCTCGTCGCGTGATGACGTGCTGGTCCGAGGAGTCGGCGATGCAGATGTCCCCGCTGGTCATGGGTCGAGGAAGCCAGGTGGCCCTGATAGCGACGGGGGTCTGAGATGGAGGAGGAGACGAAAGAACGGGAGGGGTGAGGTGGGGGCTGCTCTCCTAGTCCGACTCCGCCTTGATGACCGGGTCGCCATCACTGGCCGCCACGCCCTTCGGTTTTTCGCTCGAAGGAAAGGTGGAGTAGGCGGCGTCAGTCTGTGGAGTATCGACGAAGTGAACGTTGCAAACAAAGAGGTGCGACAGACTAAAAGCGCCTAGGTGTCATCTATGCGGCAAAGAGGGCGTCGAAGCCATCCGACAACCGCATGAGCATTTCCCGTCCTGGTGTCGCCCGAGGAGGTCCTCGCCCTCCTGCCGTTCGGAGTATCTGTGTGCTCAAGCGAATGGAGAGGAAGGCGCCCCACACGGGTCGGCGGGGTCAGGGTCCATGAGGGATTCGAGTTGGGTTTCACTATAACATATTTAACTTGATTCCTGGCCATCTACAACCCGTCATGGCTCCAAAACCTAACGCCTCCATTACTCTCGTTACTTCCTAGCATCCAAAGTATCCAAGTCTCTTGGCTTCGTCCCTGTCATGACTCTTCATTTCCTCCACAGCGTCTTGGTATCCTTTCAGCGCCTCGGCGTACTGCTTTTTGGTTGCAACCCCTGCCATGAACATCTCCTTGATCGTCCTAACTGAATCATCGTATCCCATTTTCGCCGAGATGAGGAAGTGCCTTACTGCACGGTCGTAGCTCCCCTTATTTCCCTCATGGTTGCCAAGATTGTGACGGGCGAGGACATGCCCTTGCATGGCCGCCTGCGACCACAAGTGAAGGGCCTTTGCCTTATCCTGTTGAACTCCTTCCCCAGATTTACACGCAACTCCAATGTTGTAGACTGCTCTGATCGAGCCAAGCTCTGCAGCTTCGGTCCATAGCTCGACCGCCTTACGCCTGTCCTTTTGCAACCCGAGGCTGCCAAAGTAGTATTTCTCCCCCAGGAAGTTGATCGCCCCAGGATCCTTCTTGCGTACCCGTGCCCGAAGCATTGCCATCCTATCGGCATCATTGTTCGGACAGGGCGTTCTGCAGTACAGACAGTCGAACACCATCTTGCCTCTTTTCTTGGCAGCCATCTTGGCAGCCACTGAACAGCCGTTGCAAATCCTTTTCATGCAGCATGCGTTGGATGATGAATGCTCGTCTATTGGCAGCGGAATCGGCAGTGTGCAGATCGGGCAGAAGTCGCCCTCCGACCTCTCGTGCCCCTGGCTGTACAGCTGCTCGCCCTTTAGCTCGCCATCATCGCCGCGATTGACAGGCTTGCAGTTCATCGTGGATGTCGCCGTCCTTGGAAAGATAGAGAGAAAGAGATGCACGTGCGTACGTGAGATCATTCGGTCATTCGGTGCGCCAGGCCGGAAGGTCCTTGCGTGCTCACCGATAGAATCGTGGTCACAATCAGCCCTGGCAGGGAGAAAGGAAGCCGAGGTTTGACGAGGAACTCCCGATTGCCACCAGTCCTTTGGACCTTCGCCCGGCCGTGCAGCGGAGATGATGTTTTGTGTTTCGCACGCCCTGTACGCTACCACAGGCGCGCAGCCAGGAGCCAGGGTGGCGGGGACGCGACGGTCAGCTGGGACCACGGAAGACTGGGACGAGCTGGACGAGGACTCCTACTTGTCCTACCCTCGTGTCAACTGCTCCCGCACGTTCGTTCTGGCACAGGCCGCAGGCCGGGCCACCTCGCGGGACCTCGTCAGTGTGAGGGAGTGAGCGTGGGTCAAGTAGCCGTGGCCCTGGCGGCCGTCGGAGAGGATCGGCACCGCTCCCCAGGGTAAGAGCGAGGGACTGCCGCGGCGGTGGACAGGGGGACAATCTCTGTTGACGGGACAGGCTTCGGTGAACGGAGGAGGAGGAGACCGAGGAGGTCTGGCGGCCGGCGGCCCGTGTTGGGGGCCGATATCGCAAGCTCATCCTCCAAGGAGACGGGCGATAAGAAGAACGAACTGGGGCTTGAGGCACTGTCTGCGGAGGACTTGAGGATCGCATCTCGTTCCTTGTTAAGATTAAAAGCAAGGCTTGACCTCGGCTGTCGTTTGGTGCGGTGAGCCATGAGCGGCCAAGGCGACAACACCTCACCAAGAATATCCCACACCACGAATTAATCTCACACGCGCACCCTCCTTTCCACCGCCGTCTTCGGAGCAGTAGGACGCCAACATCTATGATGAAATGCAATCCCGTTGCGGACGATTGTGACGAAGTCTGCGCCAACTGCGGCAAGACAGGGAGCGATACCGTCAAGCTCAGGAACTGCACGGCCTGCCGCCTCGTCAAGTACTGCGGCGTGGACTGCCAGAGGGCCCACCGCAAGCAGCACAAGAAGGCATGCAAGCAGCGTGCGGCAGAGCTCAAGGACGAGAAACTGTACAGCCAGGGGCACGAGAGGCCGGAGGGGGACTTCTGCCCGATCTGTACTCTGCCAATTGCGTTTCCAATGGCTGAACATTCAGTCATTGAATGGTGCTGCATGAAGAGGATTTGCGAAGGCTGTAATTATGCTGCACAGAAAAGAGGCATGCACGACTGTGCGTTTTGTAGAACGCCCTGTCCAGACAATGATGCTGACAGGCTGGCAATGATCATGACGCGGGTAAGGAAGAAGGATCCAGAGGCGATGAATCACCTAGGCGATAAATACTTCTACGGACGCCTTGGATTGCAAAATGATATGCGAAAGGCAGTCGAGATGTACACAGAGGCCGCAGAGCTAGGTTCGATTGAAGCACTCTTTAACCTTGGCGTTGCGTATGAAAATGGGGAGGGAGTTCAACAGGATGAGGCAAAGGCTGTCGAATTCTTCACAAAGGCGGCTGTGAAAGGACATTCTGAGAGCAGGCACAATCTTGGCTGTTATGAGGAAGAGAAGGGGAACGACGACCGCGCACTAAAACACTACCTGATCTCAGCTAAAATGGGGGACAATGATTCAATTGAGAATATCAAACAGATGTTCATGGCAGGGTTTGCAACAAAAGAACAGTACGCCGAGGCGTCAAAAGGATACCAAGACGCCGTGGAGGAAATGAAGAGTCATGATAGGGATGAAGCCGAGAGGCTTGGATCCTAGCTAGAAAGAAGATTGTTTCGGAGTGAATAGAAAGGCCAGAGAGAGAGAGAGAGAGGGATGTATGGTGGCTTTAGGCGCGCTTGGGAAGAGTGTGCAGAGAGGGGGATCAACAAAGGCTTCGATAGGCAGTAGAACTGTTGGGCTGCACCCATAGCATTTCACTCAGTTTAGTTCATGGGTTAAGATCTTAATTTGTTGCCCCCTCGATCGATGGCACTGCTCGCTTGTTTCTCCTCTGCTGACTTTTGGCTCCTGTTGCATCACCATGAGCTTCCTCCTCTCCCTCAACTTCATCAACCGTTGGCGCCATCCTCTCTGTACCCCCAAATGCGGGGCTCCGCGCTTCTTCTCGTCCCCCGCCCCCCACCGCCATCTACCCCATCCGCCGATCGATGGCACTGCCGCTTGTTCCTCCTCTGCGGTCTCTTGGCTCCTGTTGCATCACCATGAGAGCCCTCCTCTCCCTCAACTTTATCAACCTGCTGGCGCCATCCTCTCATTCCCCCAAAAGCGAGGCTCCGCGTCTACCGGCGCCTTGGAGGTGTAGTGTCCTGTCTCCCACTCGTCGGCCAACGCCTGCTTCGGGACACCGGGTCCTCTTCTCGAGCGGATTCAGACGTTCTGGCCTGTTGCTCGCGCCACCAGTTGGCCTTGGCCACGAACGTCTCTGTCGCCGTCCTCAGTCGAACTCCCTCCCAGCCCCCCGGATGTGGTGCCCGCTCGCACCTTTGCACGCCACGGAAACACTCGAAGGCACAACGCCCCTCTCGCGATCAAGACTTCCCTCGGGCAGTCGGCCAAGTCGGCCCGCGCGGGAGTGCGTCGTTGCCTCGGCCCTCTAGTAGGCCCGCACTTCCCGCGGGACTCTTCCTCCTGCGCCCGTCCGCTCTTCCGCTCGCTCGTCCCTCGTCCCCCGCGCCGATCCGTCTCGCCCGGGAAGATCGTACGGGACGCCGTCGCCCCCGCCGCGACCCATGCTCGCGGTCCGCATCTCGCCCTCGCCCGTCCAGCTCACCCTCCGCGTTCTTCCGCCGTGCATCGCCAACGAGGGCCTGTCAAGATCGGACCGAAGAACGGTCCGTCTAGGCGAAGTCGGACTGAGGCGTGCAGCGCAGTCCCCCTCCCGATCTCCGCTGGAGCCTTTTCTGTCCGCTCATCCGCGGTCCGGCAAAAGCCTTCCAGATCAGCGGCGTTTCCTCGTCCCCCAAGAGCGGTGACGGTTGGCACGCTCTCTGGCTCTCCCCGCGACGCACCTGCCGGACGTCCAGGAGAGAAGCGCCGTCGCGCGGTGTCCCCTCACCGCCCCCGCCACTCCCTCCGCCCGCGATGAGGCTGGGCGCAGGAAGGCCGGGCTCCACTCCCTCAGGGCGCCCCGACCTGGCTCGCCTCGGACTCTTTCGTCATCGGCGTCGTTGTTTTTACGCCGTCATTACATGGCTTCCTGGGTATCTCGGCGGAACCGCACCCCCATCGAATGCTTCCGCGACGGCCTCTAGTCGCCGGTGCTTGGCCTCCTAAGCAGCGAAGAAGAGGCGAAGAGGGAAGAGGGAAGGAGGAAGCGGAGGGAGAAGGCAGAAGGAGAAGGAAACCCACAACGCCGACAACGAAGTCTCCGA
Organism: Thalassiosira oceanica; assembly: GCA_019693575.1. Classification (NCBI taxonomy): domain Eukaryota; phylum Bacillariophyta; class Thalassiosirophyceae; order Thalassiosirales; family Thalassiosiraceae; genus Thalassiosira; species Thalassiosira oceanica. Next base: position 4,527 of record JAAMXK010002696.1, on the reverse strand, counting down.
TCGGCTTCAACTCAGACGCAGGAGGCGGATGGACGGTGGAGCGTGGAGGGTGGAGGCCGGCGAGGCACCCGGCGAGGCCGGAGGCGAAAAGCGAGAAGGAGAAGACGGGGGCAGTTCGGCAGAGGCCACTGCCAGTCCGCTCCCCCTGCGTCAGATTGATCAGAAGCCGGAAGACGTACACCACCCGGTTTTCAGGTGAAACTAAGAAGTAAGGCCTTGGCTGACGATCAGAAACTCGGAGCTTGGAGTCCACTAGATATCCTCATCCCCAAGCCGGCGGTGGTAAGACGCGCAGGAGCCGATGGCCACGGCTGCCCGGTCGGTGTTCCATTTTTCAGGGCCGATGCTCAAATGAAATGTCCTTCGTCGAGTCCCCGGAGGCATCGCAACTCGGGCCGCTATGTCGTACGAGCCACTCTTTCTTACCAGTCTAACGCCTTCTTTGCCCATCAACAATAACAGGCATTCTATCTCACAATGAGCTGCGTGCCTGTTGTGGACGATTGTGACGAAATCTGCGCCAACTGCGGCAAGTGCGGAAGTGACATAATTAAATTGAAGAACTGCACGGCCTGCCGCCTCGTCAAGTACTGCGGCGTGGACTGCCAGAGGGCCCACCGCAAGCAGCACAAGAAGGCGTGCAAGCAGCGTGCCGCAGAGCTCAAGGACGAGCAGCTGTACAGTCAGGGTCGGGAGAGGCCGGAGAGAGACTTCTGCCCGATCTGCACTCTGCCGATTCCGTTACCAATGAAGGAGAATTCAGGCTTGAACCCATGTTGCATGAAACAGATTTGTAATGGCTGTTCAGTGGCTGCCAAGAAAAGAGGCATGTTCGACTGCGCTTTCTGCAGAACGCCCTTCCCCAAAAATGATGTTGATAGTCTTGCAATGATTCAGGCACGGGTGGGAAAGAAGGATCCTGAGGCGATCAACTTCCTCGGGGAACAATACTTCTTTGGACAACTTGGATTGCAAAGGGATACTCAAAAGGGAGTCGAACTGTACACCGAGGCTGAAGAGCTTGGTTCTATTAACGCTCTCTTCAACCTTGGAAATGCGTATCGCCTTGGGGAGGGAGTTCAAAAGGACAAGGCAAAGGCTATACATTTCTACAAAACGGCGGCCATGCAAGGACATGTCCTCGCCCGTCACAACCTTGGTTGTAACGAGGCACATAAGGGGAACCACCATCGCGCAGTGAGACATTTCCTGATCTCAGTGAAGATGGGTTACGAGAATTCAATTAAAGCAATAAAGGAGATGTTCATGGAAGGGGTTGCAACAAAAGAGCAGTACGCTGAGGCGCTGAAAGGATACCAGGACGCCTTGGAGGAAACGAAGAGCCATGACAGAGATGAAGCCAAGAGGCTTGGACACTAGAGAGAAAAGGATGATTCGGAGTGAATAGAGAGTCCAGAGAGAGAGCGAGAGCGAGAGATATATGGTGGCTGTAGGCGTGCGTAGGTAAAGAGAGTAGAGAGAATCAAGAAAGTTTTCGAAAGGCAGTCGAACTGATTGGGGCTGCATCCATAGCATTTCACTTAGTTTGTTCATGGATTAATATATCAATGATGTTATTCCCTTGATCAATGGCACTGCTCGCCTGTTTGGCTCCTGTTGCATCACCATGAGCTCCCTCCTCTCCCTCCACTTTTATCAACCTGCTGGCGTCATCCTTTCTGTACCCCCAAAAGCAAGGCTCCGCGTCTATCATGCTCGTTCCAGTGCCCACACCACATCTACCCCATCTCGTCAACCATCGCGGTGTTCCTTGTCAGCTGCAGCTCGCGGTGGGGCTCCGAACCTCCACCGCCGGGGGGAGCGTTGAGGCGGGGCGTCCCTCCTCCTCTCCCACCGCCAGCGTACCGCTGAATCCCGGCGCCTCGGAGTGTACGCCGTCCACAGTCGCGTCGGGCTGTGGAGCGCGCCTTCGCACGCAGCGGAACCACTCGAGGGCCCGGCCCTCCGTCCTCGTTGCGCGCGCCCCCCCCCCTTGCGATCACGACTCCCCTCGGCGGCGGGCTTGCGGGGGCGGAATCCCGGTCCCTCTTCGTCGTCCGGCCTCGCGCCGGAGTTCGTCTTCGACTCGGCCCTCTAGGCCCGCATTCACTGGACTGACCCTCTCCTGCGCCCGTACGCTCTTCCTTTGCTCGTTCCCCGCGCCGATGTGGTCTCGCCCGGAAGGTCGCACGCGACGCTGTCACCCCCGCCGCGACCCCCCCCCGCGCCGGTCCACTTCTCGCCCTCGCCCGGTCCGGCTCACCCTCCGCGTCCTTCCGCCGTCGTCGTCAACGAAGGCCTGTCAACGATCGGACCAAAGAACGGTTCGTCTAGGCGAAGTCGGACTGAGGCGTGCAGTCCCCCTCCCGATCTCCGCTGGAGCCTTTTCTTCAAAAGCCTCCTGCGGTGTGAAGCTCTGATGGGTCAGCAGCTGTCAGCAGCAGCCCTGTATCACTGGAACTCTGCCCGTGCTCCGACCAATCATCCGACCGTCCCCTCCATTCGTATTCCTCTTCGAGCGAGGCCTGCCCGTTTCTTTCGATCAAGGGAAAAGACTGGGGTTTCGACTCAGGCCTCAGGATCGAAAGCCATCAGTCCCACTTGCTGGTGTAACATAGACGTCACCCCGCCCAATCTCCGACGCTCCCGTTAACACCGGATCGATCTACTAGATCTTCCGAATCTGCCTCACGGCGCCGGCGCCCAGCGGCGGTGATCGGGGGGGTTGTTCAACTACTATCGCCTTTGTCATTTCGGTCACTGGCCTTGCCGCAGCCGTTCGTCTCGCCCCCCTCGTCGACTGGGAGGTTCGCCGATGGAGGTCGCTCAGTCGTCAGGCCGACCACTGCTCGTGCGCGGCCCGCATCTCGCCCCTGTCCTTCCGCGCTCTTCCACCCCGTCGTCGACCGAAGCAAAGTCGGACGAGGCATTCAGTCCCCCTCCCGATCACCGTAGCGGTCCGGCACGAGCCCCCTGCAGTGTTCATGCCGCCGATCGGGCTTCGCCGGCGCCGATCGGGCTTCGCCGGCGCCGCCCTCATTGCTCGCCGCCGATGCGGAACGGAGGGCAGGCCCGCCCGTGGACAGGCTGTCGTTGGTCCACGCTCGCTTCCCCGTCGGCCGCTCCTCCTCTCGGCTGAGGGAAGTAACGATAGGCGAAGCAGGGAGGAAGAAGGCTCCTTAACGAAGTCTCCGATCGGTTTCAACTCAGACATCACGAGAGCGGAGGCCGGAAAGGCAAGACGGCAACGGCATTTTAGAACGTCGGTTCAGCCGAGGCCACCTGCCCGAACGATCAGAAGCCAGAAGGGAGCGCACGACGCACAGACGCCCGGTCATCGTGACAAGTGAGGTCTTTTTGGCTGACCATCAGTAACTCGGAGCTTCGAGTCCACCCATCAGCATGTGCGCGGTGCCGGTGGTATTGTAAGAGACGTAAGACGCGCAAAGGCCCCGAGGGCCGAGGAGCCGAGGACCAGGGCCGCCAGCATCATCATTCTTATGTCCTATTTCGCCTGCGCTTTGTTGAGACGCGCCGTAAACTGGTGGCAGCGCAACTCGGGCCGCCCGTGCTGTGCTCACTCTTTTCATCGAGGCTGACACCTCTTTTCGCATTCAAAAAACACAGGCATCCCCAATCACTATGAGCTGCGTGCCCGTTGTGAAACACGGCGACGAAGTCTGCGCCAACTGCGGCAAGATCGGGAGCGGCATAATTAAATTGAAGAACTGCACGGCCTGTCGCCTCGTCAAGTACTGCGGCGTGGACTGCCAGAGGGCTCACCGCAAGCACCACGCCACAAGAAGGCCTGCAAGCAGCGCGCCACAGAGCTCAAGGACGAGCAGCTGTACCGCCAGGGTCAAGAGAGGCAGGAGGGTGACTTCTGCCCGATCTGTACCCTTCCAGTTCCGTTTCCGATGGGCGAGCATTCCGCTTTCATGCCATGCTGCTGAAAAGGATCTGCAAAGGCTGTTCCGTGGCAATACAAATAAGAGGCATGTCCGACTGCGCTTTTTGCAGAACGCCCTATCTCAAAAATGATGCTGATTCGCTCAGAATGGTTCGGGCACGGGTGGCAAAGAAAGATCCAGAGGCGATCAACGCGCTCGGGGACAAATATTGCTACGGACAACTTGGATTGCAAAAGGACATGCGAAAGGCAGCCGAACTGTGGACGGAGGCTGTAGAGCTTGGTTCGATTGACGCACTTTTCCAACTTGGCATTGCTTATGACACTGGGAAGGGGGTTAAACAGGACAAGGCAAAAGCTGTCGAGTTCTACGAAAAGGCGGCCATGCGAGGACATGTTGAGAGTAGGAATAATCTCATACTGTAGGCCTCGCTGATAGAACCAGAGAGTTCTCCTTGTTAGTTGTTGTTTGTTTCTCTTTTTGATTTTGATGTTGCCACCGGACAATTTTCGTGCGATTTAAAAGCGTCCGCTTTTTTTCGATATTTTCGAGAAGAGATCGGGGGCGTTTCACTGCGTTTTGCGCGGGACGTCGGAACGTCGGTTCGGCACGGCGA